>JANKYE010616709.1:0-11162 GCA_032467995.1 Erythroxylum dillonii | reverse complement strand
CAATTTCAATGGTAAGGACCAATACTAAAAATTTTAAACCATCAAACAAACAAAAATACCATTTCTGCAATTTAGGGAAATTAGAAAAATTCAAGATCCAACAATGCTGATAAGTAGTTGATTGATTATATATCTACTCCCTAATGTATAGTGATTAATGTTATGATCGCCTTAAGATATTTATCTTGGTTCATATTTTGTTTTAGGTACAGGTTGGAAGCATAATAACTCAAATGAGCTAAATGAATATCCTTAAAGCCATCCTATTGATGTTCAATCTTATTTACCTTTATGGAATAAAAAGGAAATGAATTATGATGAAGATGGGGGAAAATGAAAGAAATAATGTTAATGCAACCTACACAACCATATATAAGATTGTGTAACTCTCTAAAAACATTTAGGACCGCTAAGACACAGTTTCAACCTCTCCTGCTAATTACATGGTTAGCTACACCCTCGTGTAGCTCATCAACACCATTGTATGTTTGCGAATTAGGGAAAAATGACATACATGGTTAATTATACAATCATGTAACTAAGAGTGTAGCTTCTAAATCCCTAATCTTTACTATAAAAGGACATTTAAGTGGCCAAACAAAGGAGGAAAAGTTTATAGAAGTACAAAAATGGGTAGAACTCTTGCTTCTTTGGGATCTATACGGAACTAAACCTCTTCCTTTTAGTTCGAATGGGATATAAAGGATGAAGAACACTTTTGGGCATCTATTCATCTTGTAGTAATGTTCTCTCTCTTTAGAAATTTTTTGTTATTCTTTGCATGATGTTCTGGGATTCATAGACAAATGATTTAAACACTTTCAATAAATTGTCTATATATGAAACCATTTCTAGATTGAAATAACTAATCGTTGCAACTCTGATTCATTTGTAATAAACTAATAGTTGTGAATCATTAGAGATAACATAGCATAGGTTAAATAACCAGATCTTGTGTGGTTGTTGCCTAAGTTAACCTGTTTTCCTAGTTCATAATGCGATTGTCACACTAAATCTAGAGAGCTTATTATAGGTTGTTTAATAGCTAGACCTAATTAAAGAGCTTATTTTGATTAGATATGACCTAAGGGAAAACTACAGTTAACAAAGCTTATTGCTAGCCTACAGCTAATAGTTTTTAAGAGAGGTATGAGAACAACATGTTGATTAAATGTGCTTTATTTATGTGAAGGTTGAGATTGAACCAAGTACTAGATTCTAAACTCATTTGTCAATCTTATCATTTTTTCACTGTTTGATTTGATTTATTTTCATTAGTTTAATTTTACTTTATTTTCTTAATTGAATCCAACCAAACCCCCTATATCCTAAAAACCGAGTCACTCATTACAAAAGCTAAACACACACACTCTATAGATACGATCCCTACTCACCATTACTTGAAATTTAGTATGTAGAGTTAAGTTTCTTCTAGTGTGTTTGACGTACATCAAGAATTTTGCAGTCGTTTTTGGGGAATAAGGTGATTTAGTTTTTTCTTTTGATTTTAATATATATTTTTAATAATTAGTTTTTACAATTTTTTTGATGTTTTCATGTTTTCTAATGTTTGTGTATGGTAGTAACGAGATCTCCTCATCAAGACCCTGTGTAATTTGATCCTAAGATCAAAAAAGCACTGCAAAGATTGCGTAATGAAACTAGAACAACTATAGGAATATACTAAGGAATTGAACTTGAGGAATCCATTGCCAATCCAAGAACTTTGAAAGAGTTGGTTGCTCTAGATTTGACTCAAAGGCCTTTATACATCACTTTTTTGAATTTTTCTAAACATGTTATTTTTAGCTTAAGTCTGGCTTAATCCATCTTTTGCCCAACTTTCAAGGTTTTATAGGTGACGATGTTTATAAACATCTTAAGGAGCTTGAAGTGGTATGTCTTACTATGAAAACTCTAGGGGTGATAGAAGAGTAGCTTATGTTGAGAGCCTTTCCATTTTTGTTGAAGGATGTAGCAAAAGATTGGTTTTTTAATTTGCCTACAAGGAGCATTACCACATGGATCAAAATGAAGAGGCTATTTTTAGAGAAATACTTTCCAGTATCAAAGATAGTCAGTATAGAGGAAAAATAATGTGGGATAAAGCAACATCATGAATGATACCTTTACGAGTATTGGGAACGCTTCAAGAAGTTGCGTCAACTACCCTCATCATAATATCACAAAATAGCTCCTTATCCAATACTTCTATGAAGGACTATCGCCTATGGAATGGAGCTTAGTAAATGTAGCAAGTTTTGGAGCACTTTGTGAAAAGACTCCCAAGGAGGCCAAAATTTTAATTTAGTGTATGAAATCAAATACTTAACAATTTATCATTCACAATGATGTTTGTCAATTAAATGAGGTAAACAATTCATAAATAGAATGTTGTTTAGATAAACTAACATCCTTTGTTAGGCAAATTGTTGTAGCGTAAGCACAGGTGAAAGTTTACTATATATGTGCAAATGTGAACCATCTGATAGATGGCGTCCAACTTTGTAAGAGGGAATCATATAGTATTTCAATGTTATAAGAGAAAAAATTTCCAATTAATACAACTCATATTCCTCGACTTATAACCCAGGTTGGAGAGATCACCCAAACCTGATTTATGGACAAAATAGGCAGCAAAATTACTTCCCAAATAGGCCTTAAGGAGTGCAACAATTTTCACCAAGACCATAAGCCCCCTCCCTCCCTTACCTCTGGATATCATTGGAAGATATAATTAAGTCTCTTGCAACTAACACTTTGCAATTCTAGCAAGATTTGTAGATTTAATTTTAGGTGAAAAAATCTAGCATTCAAAACTTAAAGAACCAGGTGAGCTAGATGGTAGTGGCTATCAACCATTCAGAAGCCTAAAAAGGAGGAAATCTACCATCATAACTTAAGATAAATATGAAGAATGTTAATGCAATCACCTTGAGGTATTGTAGGCAACTTGAGGATCCTAGAAAGATTGCACAAAGGATGGTTAGTGAAGAAGAAATAGAGAAGATTAAAGGAGAAAGGGATATGTCATCTAGCTCAAAGGTAAATGCTGAATTCCCTAATAGGTTAGCAAAGTCAAGAAAGGAGGACAAGGATAAGAAGATATACCTTATCACAAAGATGGAGACCTTTTGAAAGGTTGAGGTGAATGTACCACTATTAGATGCAATCAAGCAAATGCCAAGGTGTTCAAAATTACTTTGGAAGTTGTGTACAACAAAAAAAAGAGGTAATGACATAACTAGGATGGTTGAAAATGTTTCTGCAATCTTTAAAAAGAAAATAACTCATAAGTGTAAGGACCCAAACATGATTACTATTCCTTGTAAAATTGGTAACACTAAGATTAAACAGACCATTTTATATTTAGAAATATCAATTGATGTTATGCCTCGTTCCATATATGCTTCTTCAAATTTAGGCCCATTAAAAGAAGCTAATATCATACAATTGGCTAATTGTAGTAATGGTTATCTAGATGGGGTGATTGAGGATGTTCTTGTGCAGGTGAATGAACTAATATTTTCTGTTAATTTTTATGTGATCGGCACAAGTCATGAAACTTCCTATAATCGAATAACTTTCTTACTAGGGAGATCATTTCTTAGCATGACCCAAACTAAGATAGATTTTCATAAAGGTACCCTCAAAATATAATTTGATGGGGAAGTTACTCATTTCAATACTTTTATGTTAATAAGAACCCACAAAATGACCATTCTATTTTTGCAATTAATGTGATTGATCCTTTAATACAGGAAGATCATGAGCGGAAGCATATAGTAAACTAGAATCAGCTCCAACTAAAGAGAAGACCAAAGCTTTCAGTGTCTTGAGAAAAGACTTTATCATTGGTCAAAAAATGCTTCTTTATTGTGCTAGATATAAACTATTTTTTCACAAATTATGTCCTTATTGGGTCAATCCTTTTTTTATTACTAATGTAATACCTATGGTGCAGTAAAGATTAAGAGTCTAAAATAAGGTAGATATTGCATGGAAGTGGTCATCGACTTAACCCTTATCTTGAAGAAAAACAAGTGGAAAATGTAGAAGCTGTGATCCTTGGAGATCAAAATTTTTTAGTTTATTTGTTTCTTATGTATTTTCAAGTAAAAAATTATTTTATCCTTTTTTGTTGCTTTTAGGACTATATAGTTATAATTAGAGAGTATAATTAACTAAATGGGCACGATTTTTTTCACTTATCATTGGTCAATGGACGTTATCTTTAGAAAAGTAGTGACTAGTGGGTAGACATAAGAAAGTGAAATTTTGAGCATTTTTAGACCATATCAGTCTCATTGTCTTTTGTTCATGTGTGAACTTTATAACATGTACATCCTAACTTTGTTTTGATTTTCTATTCAAGACTACACTTTTATCACAGGATTAGCATGAAAATAATATAGTCATTCTTTTTTTTACAAGCTACTTTGGCTAAATAGCCTACCTGTTGATATGATTTTTCCTTTTGGCCCCTTTAAGCTTTGGTAGCCTTTTCCTTTTATGATAACTACATTATAAGTGTTCAACCTAACCAAATGTCTTACCCAAGCCTTAAAGCTCTTGGAGCATTTATGATTGTTGATGTTTGTGGATGCACAAGAGCATAAGTGAGGGCGGGTGTATATATGCTGGTTGTTTATAATTAATTGAAAGTTAGTTATCTCTTATCATTGAATTCCATTGTTGATGTAGTTTCTTTCAATTTTTGTCAAAGGAAAAAAAAGAAAAATAAAAGAGAAAAAAGTTTTAATGGAAGAAAGTCATTTGTTTTGCAAAGTAATTCATATTAGTCTTTTCTTCTAAAGTTGTATGGAATGAGTGATTTGATTATGATGCAAATGAGGGAGATGTTGTTTGGAAGAGTCACTCCTTATTGTTATAACGTATCATTTATCTTCAATTTTTATAAGTGATTTCTTCTAATTGTTTATCCTTTATGTGGTTTGTAGTGTGAAGGATTTAATCTAAACTGTGAAATAGAGTTTTTACATTCATCACAGTTGATGGTACCCAATTTTGAATAGATGTTATTTTTTTCACTTGATACTCTATTGAGTGTTTTTCCTACTTTACTAGCTTTGATGGCTTTTGTAACACAATATCTAATTACCTCTAACCTTAACCTTTGCCCACATTACAACCTTTAAAAGTCCTTTGATTCATGCTTATGCATATGAATCTTAGTGGTGAAGAACTGAAATGGTATGCAAAGTCATGGAATGTCTTGATCATGAATGGTCTTTGAGTGTAACTATAGATCTATCTTATTTTTAAACACATCTTATCAAAGTCTACCCTTAGATTGCTCTATTTCTTGAGGGAATGGTTGTTAATTGATCATGAGTAAAAGCATTTAATGTTTATTTCTTGCCATAGGTTTGAAACTTATTCATCTTTTCTTATGACTATTTATTCTTAGTTAATATGGAAAAGGGGAAGAATTTTGGATTATAATTATGATTTTTTTTTTGTTTCTCCTAAGGACAATCAAAATGTAAGTGGGGGTGACTTGATAAGTTCTTGATTGAATATATATTGACTCCTTAATACTTAGAGATTTTAGTACAAGTTGGAAGTAAAAGAACTAAAATAAGCTAAAAGCATATCCTTGGAGCCATCCTTTTGATGTTCAATCTTATTTGCCTTTCTGGAACAAGAACGAGATGAATTAAGGTTAAGAGCGGGCAAAAAATATAAAAGAAATGAAGTCCCTACAACCTACATAGTCATGTATAAGACCATGTAACTCTCTGGATAAGTGTAGGATTGTGAAGACAAAGTTTTAACCTCTCTTACAACTTACACAGTTAGCTATACCCCTGTGTAGCTCCCCATATAGCTCATTAGCTTCATGTATGTTAAATAATTGGGGGAAAATAACATATATGGTTAGTTACACTACTATGTAGTTGACCGTGTATCTCTCATAATGCTAATTTTTACTATAAAAGGACATTTATACAGCTAAACAAAGGAGCAAGGGTTTTTAGAAGCACAAAAGTAGGCAGAACTCTTACTTATTTGGGGTATGTTAGGAACTAACCATTTTCCTTCCAACTCGAAGGGATATCGTGGACGAAGAACACTTTTAGGCATCTCTTCATCTTATAGTGTTATTCTCCCTCTTTACAAACTTTTTGTGTTATTCTTTGCTTAATTTTTTGGGTTTATGTACGTATGATTTAAACATTTTCAATAGATTTTTTATACATGAAACTATTGCTAGAATTTAGATTACAACACCTAATCGTCGTAAATTTAATTCATTTGTGATAAACTAATGGTTGTGAATCATTAAGGATAACATATTATAAGTTACATCACCCAAGTTTGTGTGATTGTTGCCTAGATTAACCTTTTTTTCCTAGTTCATAATACAGTGATCACACTAAATATAAAGAGCTTATTCTAAGTTGTTTGATAGCTATACCTAACTAAAAAGCTTATTTTAATTAGATACAACATAAGCAAAAATGAGGGTTAACAAAGCTTATTGTTAACCTACGGTTAATAGTTTTTAAGAGAGGCATAAGAACAACATAATGATTAAGTGTGCTCATTTATGTGAAGGCTGAGATTGAACTGAGAACTGGATCCTAAACTCATTTGTCTATCTTATTATTTTTCTACTTTTTGATTTGATTCACTTTCATTAGTTCAATTTTATTTGATTTTCTTAATCAAATCCAACCAAACCCTCACCCCCCCCATCCTAAACATTTAATCACTCATTACAAAAACTAAACACACTTTCTATAGATACGATGCCTACTCACAACTACTTCAAATTTTGTGCACAGAGTTAGGTTTTGTTTTCTGGTGTGTTCGTCGCACATCAGATGTTCATATGGTTAGTGGAAGAAGAAAAGTAATAAGTACATTTATTTTAGATTTATGGTTTTAATTGAATGTATATGTACTTTAAATTGACTTTTAGAATGTTTGAATGCAACCAAGGTTTTCACACTTAGATATTACTGGTCGGTTAATTATCATGCTGGAGAAGAAAAAAATTGTTCCAAAGTATAATAAGTTTTTCTAGGTAATTTTTACTAATTGCTTAAATGTACTACTTGAGTTACTAATCATATTAGGCTCTCAACATTGCTTTATTGAGACTATAAATCATCCACTAAAATTTAGCAACATACTAGACAAAAGTTGTAAACTTTTTCGAGAAATAAGAATATAAATAGTCAAGATGAAGAAATATGTTGTCCAAATTGAACATATTGAGATGAAGTGAATAATAACACTTTGAATGATTCTTAAGGTTCCTTCTAGGTAAATACTTCTTTTTGTTCATTCCAATAATCAATGATCTACTTTATTTTTTATTTGGAGATGTTTTATTATTAAAATTTACTTATCTTGAAGTTCTATTATAGGTTCAACAAACTGTTAATGCTTATGGACAATTCATATTGGTCTTAAGATTTTTCTTCCTCTTGTTGCTTGCTTTGTATACATACATATGGACATTTCAATCCAAGTATTTTTCTTCTTATTTAGCAAAGATGCAATGGAATAAGGTAAATTGAAGGATTGTATTTGATGCAATTCTAGTTTTACAATTATAGTCACTTAAAATTTGGAAAATCTATACGTACTATATAGATGAGAGCTACAATTATTAGGAAATCTATGCTCATTAAAATTTTAGATGAGAGCTATAATTCATTAGATAAAAGTATAATAAACAAACTTTTGTCAACACATGGAAAACTAAAAGCTTCACTACATTATCTTTCTAAGATGGAAGATGATTTAAGCTTGTAAAACATCTCGCAAGACTATAGACAATTTGTTCAAGAGCAATTAAAGGAACTGAAGCCTTTGCTCTTACTCTTGCAATCTTCTCTTTAAGTTGTTCATATGTTACAAAAGGTTCATTTGCAATTAAATTTCATATACTGTCCTGCATATGCTACAATGAACATAATTCAAAACAAACATCATATCATTAAAGGGTAAAAACACTATAAATAAAGATGAAGGCACTGATGAGGATGAAGAGAAAGATGACGAGGGTAAAGAGGATGAGGAAGAAGATTAAGACAAGCTAAAAAAGAAGGTATATCATCTAAAATTAAAATTATTTATTTCGTAATCTTATTGAAATCTTAGTGCACGCATTTGTTAGAAACAAGGTACTATTTTCTCTATCTCCATTAGTGGCTCCTTTTCATTTATAAGTTTTTGATGTTGCTACTTTTCCCCTAATTCATTTTTTTTATGTCTTCAATAAAATTAAACCTTAATTTTCTTAGTTATTTACTTTTCTAAGTGGTAGAACACAAGTTGGCAATGGTCAACAAGGTGAGCAACCTCTAAAATGCATGCAAAAGTTATGCTAAGATTGCTACATAAGTATATTTAATAAATGGTTGATGAAATACTGTTTAGATAAGGACAGTTGGAAAGGCTTTAAATTTAGGGTGATTATCTATTATTTTTCTTTACCTCCTTGTGCCATATTATAAATTTGTCAAAATTGAAATTTTCTTTTTTTTTCATCTTCCTATATATAAGAGAACGACTATCCTATAATTTGAGATTTTGATTTGTTCATGTAATGGTCGGAATCATTCAACGAATGTTTGATAAAGTCTAGAATAAATATTTTAGTCCAAGTTTCACCACATATCTTGTGTTAGTTTTGTACTTTATGCCTAAGTAAGCACACAAGTATTACAGCACGATGAATATCTTCAATGTTAATTAAAATAAGTTACTGTAATTTTTTAATATAACAATTTTATTTTAAAATTAATTAATTTTCATTAGTATTAAAAAGAAACATATATGAATATTTAATGTGATCAAAGAAATTTACACACCAATTTCATATAATAAGAGTTCAATACAAAATAATTATATTAGTAGTAATATTATAATAAGAATAAAACAAAAATAGAATCATAATCCAAATATTTTTTAATTTTTATTACTTTTTTGTTTTCAAATGTTTTGTACAAATCTTAAATGAATATATTGTTTTTAAAAAAAGAACAAAAAATAAAATATCACAAGAAAAACTACAAATAAAATGAAATGGACACTCAACATATTATATTAACTGAGGTTTATTTCAAGTAACTACTTATATTTCCTTTCTTAGGCTTTTAAAATTACAAAAGTTTTGACTAAATATTTAAATAATTTAATTTGGGATCATATTTTTCTTTCAATAAAAACACTAAAAAATACCATATATTTCCCTAATCTTTTAAGTTCCTTTTTTCTGAAAATTAAATAATGTATTCCAAAATTGAAAAAGAGATTACAAGCAAATCCTTACATGTAATAATTTTATAGTGTCAAAATAAGCTTAGTGTTAGACCCATAAATTGTGATAGGAGAATTGTGCAGGCATTGGTTCACCTTGACCAATGTTCAACATGCGAAATAACGGAATAAGATAAAGACTTGCGAGGAGGCAAGGACCAAAAGGGGCAATGTCAAGCATTGAGATGCATCGTATTGGCAAAAATCTTCGACCAGAAGCAAGATTCGAATCTGAGACCAAAATAAGGCTTAAGACGAACATCAGGTAGAAGGTTAGCTAGATCATACACATGACGGGAATATAGGAGAGTTCCAAGGTTAGTTAACAAGTAGATCAAGCATGATGTGAGTTTTGGGAGAGTTTCAGACCTTGTATGAGTTGACTTGGCTAAGGCTAAGTTCTTAATGGACTAAGGACTTAGTGTGTGCTCAAGTAGATGGACCATGGCTAATGGAGTTGGCATAGGTAAACATTGGATGGACCAGTGCATTATTGGCTTGGATGACTCATCATTAACGGATAGAGATGAGGAAATCTTGGATGATGTGGCAGATAAGATCACAGTGGATGGACATCAACTTTAAGAAATAAAGATTATGTGAAAGGATCATGTGACACCCACATACCCCCTGGGAGGATATGCAAGTGCCATACAAATAGAATCTCAAGCATACAAAACAAATCTAAAACATACGAAACATTTCATACATGCATTTTAGAATCTCAAGCAAACTTACATTACAAATCATCATATGTGATTGTTTGAAACATAACATATCAGTCATACTATGCTTATCATAATACATATCATAAATTCAAAAACATCAACCTATATTAAGGTTATTACAAACCTTCATACAAAACCAAACTGTTTCATTTATCAAATACATCTCAAAGACAAACTCAAAATATATTTAGACAAAAAAAACTCAATCTCCTTTGGCCATTGCAGTTGTCTTGTCCCAATCTTTATAAACTTCTCTCGGAACCTACGTAAGACAAATCCACCGTGCTAAGCATATAGCTTAGTGAGTAATAACTAAACAATGTGTAACAACAACTGATACTGTAGCATGTTATAGCATAAGCATCTCATACATAATGAATTTTAATAACAGAACTGACCATACAGAATATAGAACAGGTTATAAGAATAGGGTGTTAACCCATTAGATCAAATTTTCATATTTGCTTCATATCAAAACTTATCATAGATCAAAATTCAAAACGAATTAGACTGTAAATCCATGAACATAAGTGGGTAAAAGGACTTATACAGGAGATACCATAAATGGCATCATATATGAGGAGAGACTTAAGTCTCGATGTTGGAACCCGATCTCAAAGTCGGACCCCAACTGGAAAAAGATGGAAAACGGAAACGAAAACAAAAAAAAGAATTCAAAAAATCGGCGGAACGGATCGGAAATCAAATAGCGGAAGTATCGAAAACGAATCAAAAGTTAGAGCTGAAATTGAAGGAACGGATCGCGAATCAAAAACTCGGAATAAACAAACGGAAACAAAAGCAAACAAATCGAAAGCAACTCACGTAAAGAACGGATACGAATGTCCGAAGCGCAGAAAACGAAATGCCAAAGCGAATCCAAAACAAAGAAACTTTTTCGACATCCAAGAACAAAACGAAGGCAAGTGAAACTAACGTGTTGCATTGGAAACCCTAGACTAATCCAAACCCGCAAATCGGTATACATTTTTTTTCTTCTTTCTTATTCAATCAAAGCCATAAATTTCCTTTTTGAAATTCATCTACAATCAAAAAATCAATTCATATAATTCTTCTTAACCAAACAATACCTCAATATCACCTATAATACAACTTAATCTTATTCTTATTCAA
>JANKYE010616499.1:0-11163 GCA_032467995.1 Erythroxylum dillonii | reverse complement strand
GACCGAGTAATGCAACACCTTACTCGAATGTAACCCAAGAAGAAGATTCTCCTGAAGATTGTGATTTTTCTGATACTATTTTGAAGTACATAAGCCAGATGCTTAAGGAAGAAGATATGGAGGATAAGACTTGCATGCTTCAAGACTTTTTGGGTCTTCAAGCTGCAGAGAAATCCTTCTATGAGGTTTTAGGCAAAAGGCGGGTAAACGGGTACCCGATGGGGGTCAAACCCCCAACTGGTACGGGTATGGAGGTGCTAAAAAAATCTCCGACGAGGATGGGGGCGGGTATGGGGGTGGGGGTGGGTTCATGGGGCGGGTATGGGGGATGACATACCCGCCCCGTTGCCATCCCTACTCCAACTCTATTGATTTAATCCTCCCTTCCTCTTTGCTTCAGTCGATCTATGATCGTCTTCCTCCTATTTCTGATGTATCCACCCTACCACTTTATGACGTCTTTATCCCTCCTTCTACTTCATCAGCATTTGACGGTCCTTCATCTGCTCCATCCGACATTCAATTTCTTGATCCTGCTCCCATTCGGCAACCGCCACCTCCATCTTTACGTCGGAGTACAAGACAAACGTCCATACTACAGTACCTAGCTGACTATCAGTGCATGGCTCTTTGCCGCACTAGTCCTCATCGCCTTTCTCATGTGTTTTTTTTATTCTAGTCTTTCCCCTAAACATTATGTTTTTGCAGCTGTTGTGGATCGGGATCATGAGCCTTATACCTATGAACAAGGGGTCCAAATTGCTGCTTGGAGATAAGCCATGCGGGCAGAACTCATTGCTCTCTAGCAGAATCACATTTGGGAACTCGTTGACTTATCACTTGGGAAGCAAGTGATTGGCTGCAAGTGGGTTTTTCTTATAAATAGAAAGGCTGACGGCTCTGACGATTGTTATAAGGCTCGGCTTGTTGCTAAAGGTTATACCCAACGAGAAGGGGTTGATTTTATGGACACTTTTAGTCCGGTTGCCAAGATGACGACAATCCGATTACTCCTTGCCTTAGACGCTGTCAAAGGGTGGTATCTTCATCAATTGGACATCAATAACACATTCCTTCATGATGGTCTCAATGAAGAGGTATACATGCAACTTCCTTCACGGCCCTTTTTGTGTATGTTGATGATATTGTTTTGGCCAGTGATTCTATGCAGGCAATCCGTAGCATTAAACATCTACATGATGCCTTTACCATTAATGATCTTGGTGAGCTTAAATTTTTTCTTGGACTAGAAATAACCAGAACTACGGGAGGCATTAATATTTGTCAAAAGAAGTACACTTTTAATTTGCTCAGGGCTACACATTTTTGGAGTCTAAACCTGTCTCTACGCCTATTCTACCAAAAACCAAGCTCTCCAAAGATGAGGTTACACCGTTGGAGGATGTTACCTCATTTCGTATGTTAGTTGGTAAACTTCAGTATCTGACTACGACTCGACCTGACATTTCTTTTGTTGTTCAGCAGTTGGCGCAATTCCTTGATTCTCCTACGTCGACTCACTTGGCTGCTGCACACAGGGTTCTTCGTTATTTAAAAGGTTCCATTGGGCAAGGCATTTTCTTTCCTTCTGATAGTGCTCTTCAACTCATAGCCTTCTCTGATTCTGATTGGGGTAATTGTCCAGACACGCGGCGCTCTCTTATCGGGTACTGTGTATTTCTTGGTTCGTCACTTATTTCTTGAAAAATCAAGAAACAAAACACTGTCAGTCGGAGTTCTTCGAAGGTTGAGTACCGCACGCTGGCTACAACAACTTGCGAGGTGCAATGGTTACATTATCTTCTTGGTGAACTACAATTGTCTCCCACCGTTCCAACGCCAATATTTTGTGACAACCAATCTGCTTTATATTTGGCACATAACCCTGTTTTCCACGAACGTACTAAACATATTGACATCGATTGTCATGTAGTTCGGGAAAAGCTTCAATCTAGTGTCATCGTTTTACTTCCAGTTTCTTCCAAGAATCTACTTGTTGATTGCTTCACTAAAGGACTTTCGTCATCCAATTTTATCGATTCTTTTCTCAAACTGGGAGCACATAATATATACTCTCCAGTTTGAAGGGGGTGTTAGAATTATGTATATGTTGTTAGTTTTCTGTTAATTATCAGTTCAGTTAGTTAGTCTTTCGCGTGTATAAATACTCTTCATTTATAAGACAGACTTTGATTATCTCTCAATCTGATTTTCTGATAATTAAACTAGTCGAACTGTCTCAGACTCTCAGTTTTTAAAACACTTCTTTCCCATTTAAACCCATATCATTCTAAATTATTAAAACAATTCTTGAATATTAAAATTTTGAAGAAAGAATTTTCCATCTAGTTTTTGTCAATTGATTTTAAAAGCCTGAAGCGTTCCAGATGGGTTGAAGTACTTATATGATCGAATTCAAAGCCTAGCAAGTTTCATTGAGGACACGTAACAAAAGCTTCCTTCATTAAAATTTTTAATTGGAAAAAGTATTATATATGATGAGTCCAACATAACCATTAGAATCGATTATAATATCTAAAAGATAATCTTCTAAGTTCTCTCGGGGGATTACAAAGAAAATCTCAATAGGTACTATCAGGTTTAAATATGTCCTAATTTTTATTATGTATATTCCTATTGAGAAGGTTGATAAAAAATTATTCAAATTTGGATAATTTAATTTAGTCCAATCTAAAATTAACAATTGTGTATGAGGTGATCAGATTTTAGGTTAAGTTCAAATTTGAAAGATCATCTTAAATTTAATTTAAATGACTTAAACTTTCTTTTTAAATAATATTCTTTTACTTTTATCTTTTAAAACAATATTATTTTAATCTTTAAATTTAAGAAATTTAACATTAAAATAATATTATTTTTAAAAATAAAATTAAAACAACATTCTTTTAAGTTAAACTAAACAAAATCGAATCACTCGACTTGAAATCAACCAAACTTCAATTCAGAATCAAACCACCTCTCATGAGGTTGTGTCAAATAGAACTAAGAATAAACCTAACAGAATCGATCCGTTAATAATCCTACATATACTTAAATAATATGCATGATTAGAGCTACCTATGACTTAATGTCTTCAATTCAGTAAGATTTACCTACACATCGTAAATTTGGTGGAAATCCTTGAAAGTTTGAAAAGAAAATTCTTGGTAATTACCATATATCTACTCGATCCATACGTTACATTGAATTGGTTAAGAAACTTCGATGCTTTTGACTGATAAAGACAAGGCGATTACTTCAGGGTGGACCAATTGGTGGTAGAAGGTACTTTGGTGTCTATCTAGATAAGACATTTAGGTTCACATTGATTGAGTCTCAGGCTGAACTTTAGACCTGACTTTTTAAAAAAAATTGGGCTCAAACTCGAGCTGTCCAAGTTTGAATCCCAACGACAGTGATCGAACAGGGCTTGAGCCCGGCCCCGCCTAACCCATTATCTTCCCTCCACCTATCAAGAATCAAGACTGAGGATTTGAGTGAGGTAGGGTGCTTCAATCCTTTTAAGAAAATTTTGAACATAATAACAACAATAACTAGTAACTTTTTTAATGTAATTGATAGAAAGTGAAAAATATTAAATTTATTAATTGAATTTAAAATTTTAAATATACATATGATAATTATTAGAATAACAAAAAGACAAAGACAAAGAAAGAGTAAAACAGAAGAAGAAAGAAGAAAGTGACAAGTCTATGTCTACTTGGCGTGTTCACTATAATATGCTTTGCGCCACTTGCACTTCTATTGCTATGTCTTTCCTTAAAGATTGCGACAAGATATGTTTCAGTCAATTAAGAATTCTGGTTTGACATTGAAAAACAACATATATGCTCCACAAACAAAATTTTGTCGAGTCCCTACCAAAACATTGCACCAATTCAGAATGATAAGATTTTAGATAAGTCTTTTGAATCTTGCCATATTTGTTTCTAATAATCAGGATTGGAATTAGAAACTGACTTAAATCAAGTCAGGTCTAATGATCTGAATTTATTCTAAAATTCGGTTGATTTTGAATCATATAATTTAAATCAAAACTTGAATTTGTTTAAACTGTTTAAAATAATATTATTTAAATTTTTTTTAAAATAATGCTATTTTGATCATGATTTATTAAATTTTAAAACTAAAATAATGCCAGTTTAGAATATTGGAAGACACTAGCCATTGAAACAGTAAGGTCAAGCCTCGAGTTTACTCATGAAGTCTATGTTTAGTATAAAATTCTATCAACTCAAATTTGGTCTATTAATTTCGAACAAAACGATTTCAAACCCTTTTGTTATTCTTAATTAGAATGAGAGTTTATATATTATAGAAAAGAAAGTATAGATCTGTATATTTTATGTATTAATTATTTTATAGAATTTAAGTAATCTTAGATTTCAAAAATCAAATAAAAAGATTTTGGCCTTATTTTGTTACAAGAAAGATGGAATCTCACTCAAATTTCACTGGTCATTCTCAAGTGTGTGTAAATTTTGTTCATTGTTTTAAGTTCTTGTTTGGATCTTTATCTATAGCTTCCCTTGCATCAATAATCTTGTTTAGCTCAATTTAACCATTTTTATATGGAAGCTATACGATTGTTTTAGTGGATCATCACGTTCTCTTCATCCTAATTAAAATGTTCATTAATTCGATTTACGACTCCATTCAGAGTAGATTTCTTCAAACAATACTACACATTATGAGGGATCAAGGAAACATACTTCTTGTATATTCATAACTCGGGCTATACTATACTAGTGAGTTCGGTTAGACTTTGGTTAATGTTATATGTAATTTTTTGGGAGAGGTTTAGACTTTAATGTCATATGTTGCGAAGTTGCCATTATCTTTCTTAGTGCCTCTTCTATAATCTCTCATCTTTTATTCTTATGAGCACCGAGAACTATGCTTAGAAGGTATTTATGACAAGGAAAAAAATCAAGTCTTTGACAGGTGATGGATCCAGGTAATTGCGCCCTCATATGTACACCTTTACTGTCCTCAATAAAGGTTAGAATTGAGGACAATCCTGACAGCGTCAGGTAGTTGCGCCCTCACAAACCTTTATTGTCCTCAACAATGGATATAATTGAGGACAATCCAGACAAAGTCACGTGGTCTGTATTGTCCTCAAGTAGCATCCTTCTAATTACCTTTATTGAGGGCAATAAAGGTGTGTGAGGGAGCAAACACCAGGATTCGGCCCCTGTCAAAGAATTGATTTTTTCGTTTGAGATTGGAAAATTGCATATATTCTTCATGCTAGCTTGGATTGTGAGTCCCGAGTCAAAGTCTGGATCAAAACTCCAAATTAAATAAAATCAAACTCGTCTCAAATTTGGATTAACTCAAGCTAAATTTGTTGATTTTGGGTCTGATCTAATCAAGTCGACTTCAAACCAATTTATCATTCTTACTTCGAATGTATATTAGATTAATTGTCAAGTATTTAATAATGAGATTAATTGTCAAGTATTTAATAATCCTTTGACTATATAATTATGATAAATTGCTTGTCGAACACATAATTTAAAATTAAGTGATGCACTCTATTCAAGTGGGTTCAAGAGGCAACTTATAAACTTGTTAGAGTAATTTGCTTCACTAATTAGAGTAGCTCTTATAAAGAGCATAATAAAAAATTATATTAGAATCATCTGGCCCTTGACGTCAATGAAAGAATCTGAATTTGTAGAAACTTGATGTTGATACTTGATACTACAGGGAACGGGTTTTATTGTCTAAGATGCCCCACGATAGTTAGTCTTGTATTTGAGAGGCACCATTTTCCAGTCAAATAAATTTCAAACCGGGTTCAGATGTACTGTCATATTTATCTAATAACTTTGTTTCTAAGTGCACTAGACTTACAAAAAGTCCATGACAAAAGTGATCGATCATGACTATGTCACGAAGCGCACGACTTCAGTTAACCTGTATTATCCTTTTTGTTTTTGGTGCAGGAGAGAAAAGAGCAAATAAATAAGCTAACGCCTTAAAAAGGTACCGCTCATCATTTTGAAGCAACGATCGCAAGCCTGGAACCGGATTGGCTCACAAGACTAAACGCTGAGCACTCGACGATCCAAGCTGAGCTAGGAAGTCTGCACATTAGTTGCCTTCCCGAAGGATATGAGAAAGAACACAAGACCAGTCACGAGTAAGCAAACTACGAATGTCGCCGATAAGACGAAAATAAGGATGATTAAGCGAGCAGGAATTAGTTATCAGATGAACTGCTTCTTGCGAATCAGATTCCACGAGCACTTTGCGGTGGCCATGATCCAACGTGCACTCAGCATTGAGATTGGTGGCGTGGCCAATAAACCCCGTAAATCCCAGGATCCAACGTGCACGATTATCACGCACAAGACCTCCAAAACCGGCGTCACTAGGATTACCACGGGAGCTGCCATCCACATTGATCTTCACAAACTCAGGTGGAGGGGCACACCAAGAAATCCATTTATCCTCCTTTTGGACAGCATGGTGGAAAGTAGACATGTAAGCCATAAGACAGTCCTGCACAAGGTGTGTGTGCCACCGAAGTTGGACAATAGTCGGGATAGTGTTACGTTGAAACACCGTCTGATTCCTGGCACACCAAATAATCCAGATACCAACGAGGAATTTAAGAACACCCTCAGGGGATAATGTCAGATCCAAAGCATACATGTCTAGCCAATCATCTATGGTACATTGAAAAAAGGATTCCCC
Organism: Erythroxylum dillonii; assembly: GCA_032467995.1. NCBI lineage: Eukaryota > Viridiplantae > Streptophyta > Magnoliopsida > Malpighiales > Erythroxylaceae > Erythroxylum > Erythroxylum dillonii. The sequence continues at coordinate 4,434 of JANKYE010616499.1, read as the reverse complement.
AACATCAGCAAGGAGGAATCGCCAGACTTGAGAGGCCCATAGACAGTCCCGAAGAGCGTGAAGGATGGTCTCTTGCCTCCTCCAACATCGACAACACAAAGGAGAGTCGCTCATACCGCGGTTATACCGCAAGATATTAACAGGAAGGCGCTGCCATCGAACCAGCCACAGGAAGAAACGGAATTTCTCAGGGACATTAAGTTTCCAAATACCCGACCATTTCTTCATAGGATCACAAGGATAAGGCACCCTGGTTATAAATTCATAGCCTGACTTCACAGAGTAAACACCATTAGGATTTTCACCCCAAATAAGCACATCAGGCGTATCGAAAGAATGAGGAATGGGGATTGCGGTAATCATCTTGCCCACATCACAAGGCAAGGAAGAGGGAAGGGGTGCTAAATCCCAGGACTTATCGCTGGAGATTAGGTCCCTAACTATGAGGTTATAATCTGCCCCAGGGACTCCCGAATTGTGCTGGATAAGAGGCATTGAACCCACCCATCTATCATACCAAACATTTCGACCATTCCCTATACGCCAACAAAACCCATCCTTTAAATAAGGAATGGCTCGATGAATAGCTTTCCAGCAGAGAGATGACTGGGTAGGTAAACGAAGATCCAATAAGGAAGCATTACGCACATATTTGCCAAGCAAGGCATCCACAGAAGGCTTGGGTGCCTTAATAGCAAGAGACCACACTAATTTACCAAGCATAGCGATGTTATTATCACGAGCCATGCGAGTTCCAAGACCACCCCAGATGTTTGGTTCTTGACTGCAGTATATGCAAGCCCTCATGCCTCTGGGAGAGTGGTTTTTTGGGAGGAGATCACCAGGCTGTCCAAGCTAATTCATCGTCCATGGGTGCTTATTGGTGACTTTAATGACTATGCTTGTCCCAGTGAGAAACAAGGTGGCACTTATTCCTTGAATAGAGCCATCAAATTTCACCAAAACTGTGACCGGTGCGGGTTGTTGGATTTGGGCTTTAAAGGTAGTCCTTTTACATATTGCCAAAAACATAATGGCCTATTTTCTACTCTTGTCCGATTGGATAGGGCTTTATGTAACACTGAATGGCGTCTTCAGTTTCTTGAAGCCTCTGTTCACCATCTCTCTCGTACTCACTCAGATCACAATCCTCTACTTCTTCGGCTGCATGGTCTCATTCCCCCTACCGCCTCGAGACCATTCCGCTTTCAAGATGCATGGACTCTTCATGAGGATTTCTACTCTGTTGTTGCTAAAGCTTGGCACTCAGGGCGTCGGTCCTTGGCTGAAGCTCTCGCTATTGTTGAAGAAGTGGCCCTGAAGTTCAATAAAGAGGTTTTTGGCAATATATTTCACCGGAAACGGCAACTTCTTGCCCGCATACAGGGAATCTAAAAATTTTTGTCTTTTCGGTCTTCTGCTTTCCTTTCTCAGCTGGAACATGACTTGACCCTTGATTATCAAAATATTCTTCGACAAGAGGGAGTTTTTTGGTATCAAAAATCTCGGGTGCAGTGGCTGCAGCATGGTGACAGGAATACCAGATTCTATCATGCTATGACTATTTGCCGTCGTAATCGTAATAAAATTGAACGACTTCGTCTTACCAATGGGAGCTGGATTGTGGAAGCGCAAGCCCTTCAATCTGAGGTTAGTCATTTCTTTCAGAATTTATTTTGTTCCACTACTGACATTTCTATGCCGTTTCCTCCGATTCCCAATCATCCGACGATCTCTCATGAGGATATTCAGACCCTTCTTCTTCTGATTTCCAAGGAGGAGGTTTTCACTGCTATTCATTCCATGCACTCTTATAAGGCACCCGGCCCAGATGGTTTTCAACCAATTTTCTACAAAAAATTTTGGCCTATTGTTGGTGATACTGTGTTCCAAATGGTTAATCAGGCCTTTTTAACTGGTTCTTGCCCAGTGGAGATAACTGATACTTTAATCTCTCTTATTCCGAAAGATGAACATCCTATATCTTTGAGTCAGTTCCGCCCAATTAGCCTTTGCAATGTCAGCTACAAGATTCTTACAAAGGCTCTTGTTCAACGGATTCGGCCTATTTTGGATTTATACTGCCCTCAATTACCAACCTTTTAAAGGTGTGTGAGGGCGAAATGCAACAAGGTTTAGAGACGAAATTTATACTATTATGATCGTTTTGATGAGTAAAGAGCATGATATCAATCAAACACTACTTAGATGGTCAAAATATCTCTGAAGAAGCAAGAACCAAAATATTAAAAAATTATTTTTTTTACAAAGAAAATTTTGATAACATATAATAAGAAGAGTTTTCATCATAGACGGAGTTAGGTGGGGTCCAGTGATGTACTGAGCTTCCCAAAATTTATAAAAATTAAATATTTTTACTTTTAATATATATGTATATATTTATATATATATACACACACATAAGGATAAAATTATTTAAAGCCCAGTATTACATTGAGCCCCCTATAATTTAAAAACTTAAATATTTAAGCCTTTTTTTTTAATTCCTAACTTGTCACTTATTTTCAAGCAAGCTAATACACAAAAATATATACAAAATATGTTACTATAATTATTACATCAATATATATATGTATACATAAATTTATAACATATATAACGTGTAACATACTCCATGATATGTTCATTATAAGTGAAATTTTTGGCTACTTAATCGTAGAAAACGTAAATAAGGGTAACTAAAATGTTTGTCATTTTCCTTAAAGACTGCGATAAGTACAATGGTTGATGTGATAGAGATGGGACCCAATACTGGATGGCAGTCCAATGTGGAAAAGAGTTAGATGATACGTCAGTCAAGGTTAATCAGTGTTGAAACATGGCGTCTATACTAATAGCTTCTGCTAAGTGTTTTGGCTTGAAACGATGTTTCTTCTGACGTATAAATTAAAAACACGTGGCAGAATTGGATGAGAGAGAGTAGGAGGAATATTGATTTTGACTGTCTACGACAGGCGACAGCGGAAGACAAAATGGAGCTTCTCCCACAACGTAATCGGCATCGAGGTTGATATTTTGTTGGAAAGCTGTCAGCAACAATATACAAAAAAAAAACCATGAAGGAGAACCGGTGGAGTGCTGGAATAGGAAAGGCGGCCGACGGTTGAAGTTGAGGCATGCGATTTAAGAAGAAGCTTTTTTTTCTCAAAGTTAGAATAGTATATCAAAGCACACACTCGTTAGGGGCTCACGGAAAATATACTTCCCTGGAAACCAATCTGCCAAGTACTCCTTTTTGTTGAACTCTCGGCCTGCCAACTTCATTATTCAGGTTTTTAGGTAGTTACTTTCTCCGATTTATAATAAGTGTCGTTTTAAAAAATACATATTTATTAAGAAAGTTAATGAAATTATAGATATACCCTTATTAATACTTCCACGAAGTTACCTTGAAATTGTTAGTATGTGAGAAAAATTGCATATTAAATTGCCTTGAAATTGTGATCTGTGTAATTAAGATAAAAGAGAAATTAAAGGTTAATTTTGGAAGTAAAATTATAAACATGCATACAAAGTTAAGAATGACACTTATTTTGAATAATTAAATTGTATCTAAAACGACACTTATTACGAATCGGAGGAAGTATTTAATATAAGTCAAATGTAGCACATTTTTAGAGGAGTACAATTACATCAAAATAATAATAATTGGAACGAATTTTCAAATAATTATGATTCTATTTGGCTTGATTTCCTAAACAAAATTTAATTAAACTAAATTTTCAATAAATTATAATCTAGAAAATTTCCTTTTTCAAAAAAATTTGTAAGACATTCTAATTCAATTAGAAAATATTTATAATCCAATTAGAAATAACTTTTCTTTAATTAGAAAATCATTTTAACATTAAAATAAACTAGTTTCAAAATTAAATAAATCACTTTTAAATTTAATTAAGAAAGCCTTTTAAACATATTTAGCTCTCTTTCCTTAGTAAATCAGAAAATATTTTAAACATATTTATCTCTCTCTCTCTCACTCAATGTCCCATTTTCTTTTCTGTGCGACCTACGCTATATTGCACTTAAATGCTTTACCAGTAGCTAATGTCTTAATTTCACGATTTGAATGGAATGAGTCGCTTGATTTTAAATTATGAGTTTGTAAATAATTTATCAAAAAAATATATTTTACGAATTATTAAATATTTGACAATTTATCTAATACACATGTGAAATAAAAATTAATAAATTAGTTTAAACTCGACTACACAAAGTCAAACTCAAAATTAACAAATTTATCTTGAATTGATCAAAATTTGAGAACTTCTTTATTAGACAATGTTTGGTAAGCCAGTTATTAATAGAATAGAATGAAATATAATATTATTTTATCGGTTAATTATAATATAATACAAGAAGAAGGTTTCATTTTATATTCAATTCATCCTAAACAATAAAAATGAGTTATTT
>JANKYE010613966.1:0-11175 GCA_032467995.1 Erythroxylum dillonii | reverse complement strand
TTTAGTTATTATTTATATGTGAAATATGTTAAAAGTAATATTAATAAAGATAAATAAATTGTTTTTATTTTAAATTCTTTTATTATGATTTCTATTTTTTTTTATTTGAGAAAACCTCGTAGGCGAGCCAAGTTGGCACACCTCTTCGGGGGCCCAACTGGTGCACCACTTAACAGGCGGGCCAAGCGGGCGCACCTCATCATCGAGGGCTCAACTAGTTCTCTACCTATATGATTGATGTAAAATTATAAATTATAAAGTACAATATATTTAGGGACTATTTTGTAATTTAAAAAAAATCAAAGACTCTTTTATAAATTTAAAAAATTACCCAAAGCGGTACACGATATTAATCAATATTAGTATCGTATTGCACTAGAACCAAATTTAGTATCGGTATCAATTTAGAATTCATAACTTTGGTTAAAAGTCAAGATTATGCAGCATACTACTTCATAATGTTAACATAAACTTATTGGTGAGATAATTTTACAATAAATTGAAAGTCTGTATATGATTGCCAAAAAAAATAGTTTTAGCTAATATTACAAAAATCATATAAAATTTGATATTTTAAATATAATTTATTCAAAAAGTTTTAATAGGTAAAGATTTATGGAAAATCCAAACTTTTTTTGGAGCTTTAACAAAATTATAGGGAAAAGTATAACATATTGGGTGAAACGTATTATTCGTAATGGTAAAAACACCTCTTTTTAGTATGTTATTTTTATTAAAATTTTCCACATTAATAAGTTGATAGTGTACAATTGGCATGTTACATTACGAAGAGATAACACTCTAATCATTAATTCAATAGAATTCGATGAAATTAAAGTTTAAAGTACTTTAATTGGCATTTTAGTATTATTAGAGTCTTAACTTAATATTTCCAATAATAGTAAAGAATAAATTAAACATTTTATAAAATATTTAAATTACATTATTAATCTTCCATAAGTTTTTTTGTTATTTGTTTAAAATATTATAATCTACAAAGTTGTAAAATTTATCAAATTTTTATGTATTTAGTTTTAATTAATTATTTCTCAATAATAAGTCATTATGATTACTAACAAAGTAAAAGTTTGAAAAAATAATAGTTGTAGAATATTTGGATCGCATCACTAAACAAACACAGGAAAGAAATAGCCAAGTCTTGGACACACACTTATATATATATATATATGTATATATGGCCTCTCGAATCATTCGCATCATCAAGAAAGACAGAGAGATAGACGTCGTTGCTAAAATGCCGGAAACTTATTGGATGAATGGAGGAGATAGTAACTACAGCTATGTCCTTAACTCGGCTATGCAAGTAAGTACCCTGTTTATTAGTCAGTAAACTCATAATCAAAGCAAATTAAACACCGTATGATCAGTTGTAATTTATGTTTTTATTTTTGTCAACACGATTACTTTGTATTATAAGGTAGAGAAAAGTGGATGGATTGGGGCCAAAGTCATCCATCTTTTAAGTTGTAATGTTAAATTTTTCAAAGGTAACAATTGTGAATGCTTTTCAAATTCACTACACTAAGCATCTTTATTTCTGAACTTTAAAGATATAACAATATCTCGAACTCCAAAAACTGGACTCAATTGAAGCATTGAAAAGTTGAAGTTAGACAAGATGCTTCACAACCTATCGATCTGGTCAATAAGCTTCCTATGGGCATTTGGTTAAAATTTGAGGTTTCAGTCAATCGAAACCATTTGTTATCATTCTTTACGTTCGCATAAAATTCGCCTTTTAAGAAACTTTACTTTCAATTATTCTTTTAATATTAATTTCTTGTTCCCAATATTTCCCGCAACAAAGACATGAATAAGATTTCAATTACCAGCACAATGAATAGAACTAAAAAAATATTCTTCGGTGGGAACCCAAGTCAATGGTTAAGACAACTTCACAAGTTATCACTAACAATTATTTAAAATAACACAAATAAAGATGCTTCACTAAGCATTAACTTTATTTAAAAATTTTAATTAGAAATTGATTACTAGTCATGTGTTGTCAATTTATAGAACATTTCATTTCCATAATTTTTTTTTAATAAGAATTTAGCAATCTCTTCATTTAATTTGCTAGAGTTTCCCATTTTAGCTTTTTATGTAATGATCAAGATTCAGCTAAAGTTTATATTCGAATTCACTGTTAAAAATAATTAATTCAAATCTGACGCTTTTCTCCCTTTCTTATGTGGGATCGTTCATTCATACACCCCTTTTATGTATAGATCTTTGAAGGACTTCTTCTTGCTCTATCTCTATCGCTAGTGTCACTCCCCATATTTGCCATCTTTTTTTCTTTCTTTTTTTATATCATAAGGAAATATATACACATATTATGCCACTAATCGGGGAAAGGAAACCCTAGCTATATCCTCTACTAGGATATTAAAGCAACCCACAGGCGGGTATTGATGCCAATAAATACCAAGATCCAAGGACCTGGCATGGTTAGCTAGCCAATCCGCGGCTCGATTAGTCTCTCGGTATATGTGCCTAGCTTTCACAGCCCAATCGCGATTGAGAAGTTGTTGGATCCCTATAATTAAATTAAAGTGGGGCGGATTGGTTGTAGATGAGACCAATAAACTGTGAATAACTGTCAATAAATCCACTTTGAATTAGATATGCCGATAACTCTCATTCCAGGCTAGATTGAGGCCCAAAAAAACCCCCACCATTTTTGCCATCTTTGATTTGCTACAAGTCCACTGACTCCTACTTAGTTCATCTACATCCCCATATCTCGCTTGTACAAATTTATTTACGGGAGTTGAAGCCTAGTTAACTGAATAACAATCTCATTTCAGATTCTATAATCCACTTGTTCCAAAAGAGCCAGGTAGAAGTAAACTAATGATCATGTTTAATTTATTATAAATCATTATGTTTCTTTTTTTAAAAATAAGGTAGAATGAAAATAATTAGGAGAAGAAAGGCTGTAGATATTTATCAAGGGAAAGGTTACAAGAACTTATTGCTTACCCATGTTACAATATATTACTTACTGTTAAAGTGTTTAATCTGTTTTTTTTTTTTGTGAAAATCAATTTTAATTGAAAATATCATATTGTCATGTATAGATCTTCCTATTCTTTAGGTTTAAATCTTTCAACTCTGATCAACTTTAATTTTGTTTTTTTAGATAAATAAAGGCTTTATAACCATAAGTGGGATTGGAAAAACCCCTGGCAACAACGTATGAGAACCTTTCAATCTCAGTACCTAGAAGAACATTTCCTCCTTGCACTAAACACACCTTTTATAATAGTGGGAGAGTAATCCGAGAACAGGGGGCTCATAAACAGTGAGCCACTCCCCGTTCACCAAGTACCTATCCAACTTTTTCCTAATCAACCATCTTGATGATTATTTATTGCTCCATGGCTAGAAGTGTCACCTAAGGAACTTCTCCAGTGACTTCAGAGATTGTGTAGAGAAGCTTGAAGCCACTAAATATAAAGAATATTGTTATTAAAATCACCCAAAATGATCAGTAATAAATGATTAAATATATGTAATTGCCCCATGGTTCCTTTCCTTGAACCACATAATCAGAGCCATGAAAAAAAAAAAAAACTACAATTCTGGTGCTTTCTTGATGGTAAAGGATAGACCTAAGGAAAACTTGTCACTTGTTTGTAGGACATTAACATCCATTGGCTTGCTATCAACTCCATTCTAAAGAGACGTGATAGTCTCTCTCAAAACTTCATGATATTAATGTAGTCTAACAATACATATGTATATATGATGATACATGCAGTTATCATATAACTATACCAAAATGAAAATTTGATTAAGTGGCAATTAACTAATATGTATGTTTATATCGACCACAAATATTTATGGGAAAATATATAAGGAAAATTTCACTCTAATTGGGTGTAAATATTATTAATTGTAATTATAACAATATTATTTTAATATGAAATAAGAGCATATTTAAGAAGTTAAAAAAACTTTAATTAATGTTATTCATTATGAAACTATGTAATTTTAAATAAAGAAATGAATAAAATGAACGTTAATATCCTAACTAGAATTCATATTAAATACAATTTCTTCTTAGGAAAATATTTGAAAATACAAATTAAATGTTTTTAAATGAATGCAATATATTCGTAAATAATTAAACAAGATACAGCAAAAAAGTAAAAGTAAACCTAGAGTGTTTTCACTTAGTATTTGTTCCACTGTTTTTCTTTACTCCTCTAAAGCACCTATTATTCCTTTCTTCCTATAAGTTATACATACAATATTCAAGTGCTATCATCAAAACTGCTTTCGATCTGGTTCTATTAGATTCCATCCAATGCAATAGTTCCAAATAACTTAACTTGTAATTGACAAGATGACATTTGTCCATTATCCTTCCTTAGATATCCTTAAAGAACTTACATCCAAAGAGTAGGTAACATTGACTATTAGGGTGCTCTTTGTATAGATGGCCTCTATTTACAATATTTAGTATCCTAGCATGTCCCTTGTGTAAATCCCATTCCTTGCCACTGAGCATAAGAAGAATGTAACTTTAGGTGACACATTCTTGTTCTAAATCACCATTGATCCTTTCAGTTTTTGTCCCCTTATCCTAAGTAGCTCCTTATAAGAATTATTCTTCAACACACCCGAAGGAAGTTTAAGTCAAATATATATTCCATTCTCTCCTTTTCTGGCTTTTATCCAGCTAAGGTCGAGACAAGTTCTGTTCAGACAGTGCTTCATTGATCCAAAATTTAAGTTACTAGGAAACTTCTCTATATTCGTAGCCTCACATCCATTATCAAAATATATTGAGGCTAATTCCCAATTCTATACTCAGCATTTGATGCTCTCTGCTAATCTTTCTCTTAACTTTAAAAATAGGGACATAAAACATGAAGTTGAAGGCCTAATCTTGTATTCCCATACATGTTAATAGTCTTTTAAAACATATGTATGAACCCAACTAATCCATAAATATTTCTTATTCACCATTAATCTCTATAATCTTTTAGCCACAAACACCTTGTTATTGAAGTTAATTAGAGTAATTTCTAAACCTTCCTTGTATCTTGACTTATAGACTGCATCCTATACCATCTTCACATTGTAATTTTTATTGTATTCCTCAGCCTATAGGCTCTTCATCAAGTTTTCAATTGTTTTGGTTAGTTCCTAATTAGTAAGAAAGAGGTGTAAAGTCCATTATACATATATAGGGTGAATGGGATATTGTGATATAATCTGAACTTTTTAATTGATATGAATAATATATAAATAAAATACTATTATTGGTTAATGAAAATTTTAAGTGAAAGGATTTATAAGATAAAATAAGAACAAGATTTTTTGGTTAGCACGTATTTATAAATTATATAGATTATAGGTGCATAAGAAGTCGACACTCATCGTATCTGACAGGTTTGAAACTTCGTTTATTTATGCAGAGAGATGCCTCTGTTATTGTGAAGGGGATGATTGAGAAGGTAATATTAGATAGACTCGATGTAACACATCTTCTTTCTAATTCAAACACGTTTTACGTTGCGGACTTAGGGTGCTCAGTTGGACCCAATTGCTTCATTTCAATGCAAAATGTGATTGAAGCAGTAAAACAGAAGTATCAAATGTCCAAAACCGAGGCATATAAAGTGCCTGAGTTTCAAGTGCTCTTCAATGATACGTCTTTTAATGATTTCAATACCCTTTTCACATCACTTCCTTCGCAAAAACAATATTATGCTGCTGGTGTCCCGGGATCATTCCACAGCAGGTTGTTCCCCGAGTCGTCACTCCATTTTATACATTCTGCTTTTGCATTACATTGGCTTTCTGAAATACCAAAAGAAGTGGTGGATAGCAATTCAGCTGCGTGGAACAAAGGAAGAATTCACTACGCAGGCGCAGATGAACAAGTAGAAAAAGCATATTCGGCTCAATTTGAGAAGGATTTTGAAATTTTTTTGAAAGCTAGAGCTAAAGAACTTGTGGTTGGAGGGATGATGACTCTGCTCGTATTGGCTGTCCCCGATGGGATTTCTCTTTCTGCTTTTCCAGCTGGTTTCCTGATTAATTTTCTAGGATCGAGCTTAATGGACATGGCAAAAGAGGTTCGTAACTTGAAAATTCAACTTATGCAGATTCACGGCACACTCTGAATTTAAAATTTCCCTCATAAATACCTCTTCTATAATGTGCAGTAAACTAATCTTTGTGATTGTGTTAAAATAAAGTTTATCGCTAAATTGATTTTTTTAATATATATTTTACCCCAACATTTTTATCTAGCACAAACGTAAAACTAAAAGTTACAAGTTTTACATACTAATCTTATTAACACAGGGACTTGTAAGTGAAGATATGGTGGAGTCGTTTAATTTGCCAATATATACTGCCTATCCGAGGGAAATTGGAGAGCTTGTAGAAAGAAACGGAAGCTTTACCATTGAGAGGATCGAAATAACACCCGTTGGATGGACTGAAGTCAGTGCTCACTCGTGCTTACTGCATTTGAGGGCTGTTTTCGAAGGATGGTTCAGCAAACACTTCGGGAGTGAAGTCGTTGATGAATTGTTTGCTCGAACGAATGAAAAAGGACGTGAGTTCTCTTCTCAAATTGAGTCAACATTAAAAGAAACAACTCAAATGTTCATTGCTCTTATACGCAAATGATTCCCACCAGCTCAATTTAGATCGTAACGTTTGAATAATATTTCTCCAGTTTTCATCTTTTTCTCTCTTAAGTTTTAAATAATCCACTGGACCCTTTTTTGGGGGTTTAATGTATTTGAACCTGATTTCCTCTTTGGAAGTCTGCTTATATGCATTAATGTATTTGAACCTGATTTCCTCTTTGGAAGTCTGCTTATATGCACATTGCTCATATTTGTCGTAATCATTATAAGAATCAAATTACTCACCCTTATGGCCAAAATACACTACTCTTTAATTATTCAATTTTTAGCATGGCGGGTAAGATATGATAAGTTTTATCTATCATTTTTATATTATTTTTAAGATTTAATATAACCATAAAATTATACTAAAGCAAATCAAGATTCTATAAATATAACTCTAAATAAATATATCCAAGTAGATTAATCATGTGTATTGTCCCCAGTGACGGAGTCAGAAATTTAATATAGGAGGGCCCAAATATTTATTTTTTTAAATTTTGGGAGGCCCAATATACCACTAACCCTTAAATAACTATGCCCTTTTATATATATATATATATATTAAAAATAATTTTAAAAAAAAACTTGGGGGGATGTCCCCTATAGTTCCATGTAGCTCCGTGCCTGATTGTCACTGAGTTTAGATATACAACGTTAAGATCTAATCTCTACTTGTTTTCTTCCAACAAATAACAAATATACCCTAATTAACGATACTCTTACTTTCATGGTAAAATATAATGACGTAGAACATGGTTTTGTTCTAGAATGTATATTCTAGATTTTTTATCCAAAAAGGAACAAAAACTCTAACACACCGCGTAAGAGGTGCATCTAGCATTATAACTTCTCTATTATATGATACAAGCTTTAACCTAATCGTATAAAAGGTCATGCCCTCAAGCTTTGTTTCCAAAAAGGAACACGACTTGATATACAGATATGTGTGAGCTTGTATATAATATTTTCTTTATCATCTTTTATCCAAAGAGGGATATGAGATGCAGAATATAAAAGATGTTTCTCTATCTTGTTTGACATGTAAATTTCCTCAATCCTTGATCAAAATCACTCATAAAGCAATATATCTCCGAAATTAACTAAAAGATCAAATAAAACCAATTGTAACGCCAAGTTAAGATATTTTTTGATAGATAAACATAAAATTAGTAAACAAAAACATATTTACACTATGCATACGTCAAAATTTCCTAAACTTAAGAATTGACTTGTCCCCAAGCAAAATAAACCACCAAGATAAAGAAATGAAGTATAATTAGAATTTAAAATCAACCTTCCTAATTTTTTTAATGCAAACCTAAAATCTTAGACTCAATACACAATAGGTAAGGAAAAGAGAAGGTTGAAGTCACTTATATTCTCAATATTAATGCTAACGCATAATTCCAAGCTCAACCATGTTCATCATAGGCAACATAATCAATTCATGAAACAAATCAACCTATATTACTTACTACAAACAATAGGAGCAACTAGGATTCCAATCATCATTTTTCAAATTTTCTTTTAAGTTTTTGCTTGCTTTATTTCATGATTGAAAGCACTTGTAATGAATTGACCTAATTAATCAGCAAATATGCTTAAAGTGTTGAGCATACTCATATACTAAGTCATCATTAAACGTAAGAGTAAACATTTATGATAAATACTCTTGGTTATTATGTAATGTAAGACAACTTATTAGATGTCTTATTATTTTATTTTTAATATCTTGTTACTTAAATAATATTTATGACTATGTGCAAGGGTGGACAATTAGAAAAGAGAATTACATTTATTTTTTATGTATAACCACACAAATCGCATAGCTTCAAAAGAAATAAAATGCATTTTAAATATTTCAAGAATCCTATTATGTTCAATCCCACTTTATTACAAAGAGTGTAAATTTTTAAGCTTTATTACATACTACCTATACTAAGAAGAAAATTTGAAGCTTAAGCATAACTAAGAAACAAAGACTGTAAAATCAATTCCAATACAATGTAGCATCAATTTTGATCTTTCTTTCACCAAAAACTAGAGTTTGTAGGAGCTTGTATTTATGAAAATAATAAATTTGAATAAAAATCACATAATTTCCATATATACTAAACATATCACCAAAATAATCTCGCTCCCCAAAACTCAAATCATACATTGTCCCAAATGTGAAAATAAAGAAAAGAACATTTATAGGACTTCCTTGAATTTGCTCCATAGCTTGAGCCTAACCGAAGCCTCCATCAATCTTCTAGCTAGCTAAAATTACATTAATTTTACATTTGGTTCATTAGGTCAGATAAAGATAAACCCTCTTGATCATGTGCTTAGCTCAAAAGGGTACTTATTGCTTGTTCTTTGTTATTTCTGCCATTTTAGGTCTTCTAATCATGTCTCTAGAGCTTCTAGCTTGTTTCCACCTCTGAATTTTACCTTACAAGATTTAGAATTTAGGGATACACAAGCATGAACATAGACATGTTCATGGATGTGTACTTTAAAATGATAAGAAATCCCTTCCAAAGCCAACTTGTGCATGCATAAAGGTATATACTGTGAACACGAGCTTATCAATAATAATAAAAAAAGGCATGTCTCTCCTTAACTTAGGCATTTATCACAAAAATAACCAAAATAGCCCAAGCTTTTCAAACGTGGTCTTGTCATATACTTAATAACTTAGTCAAAACAACTTCAAATTATACCAAACTTATCCGAACTTATTCCTTTTGCTCTAAATAAGCAAACTATGGCTTAAAAACAAAACATGAACAATTTAAGTACTAGAAACAATGAAAAACACGAAGATATACACGCAAAATGCACTAATTATAAGCTTATAAATATGAACAAGTCAACACATATCAACCTCCCCATATTCAGGCATTTTCTTGTACTCCAGAAAAGAACAATTCAATTTCCCAACTTTCTAAATATCCATCTTAGCCTTTTATTTACATTTTGAATGTCATACCTCGAATAATCAAATAATAAACTCCTATATGAAAACTAATAAATGCTAAATAGACTATATTCTAATCGATATTTAATGCATTTTTCGTATTTATTTGAGATTCTCTCATTGTTTTTGGTGCTTATGTTGGACCCCACTCTAGGAGCCCAACATTTGGAGCCCTGAGACAAAGCAAACCCATTTCTTCACTAATACCCTTACTTTCATTCGATTGACCTTTTTCAAAACAATACCAAAAGCTATAAATTCCTTTGGAGAGATAGAGGAATCTGTTAGGAAACTATTGCTTCAAAAATCAAGTCACTTAGAGGTCAAACATACAAGTTATGGCCAGAAGAATGGAACATGTTCAAGTCGGATTTCCAAAAGTGTGAATGGACCAGACGAGGGTTAAGTCTCAAATGGACCAGACGATGGTTCAGTCTAAGATGGAACTAAACGAAGGCTCAGTCTCAATTGAACCAAACGATGGTTCAGTTTAAGAAAGATTCAGTTCCAAACAAGGTCATTCATCTTAGACGAATGAATTCATCTTAGACGAAAACATCAGTCTAAGATGGAAGCATTCGTCTCAGACGCAGGCATCAATTTTGGGCAAAAGGCATTCGTCTCAGACGAAAGCATCAGTCAAAGCCATGCTTTGACTCAAATGGATGGAGTCAAAGCCAAGCCAGACGCAGACAAAGTACTTAGATGCAGAAGGACGAAACACACGCGCCTAAGTGAGACACAAACGGACGAAGGACACGCGTCTAAGCGAGACACAATTGAACGAAGGACATGCGTCTAAGAGAGACACAATCGGATGATTCAGGCCAAGAAGGAATAAGACGATGATTCAGTCAAAGCTGAGCATTGACTTGGACTTAGTCAAAGCTGAGCTTTAACTCAGACGGATGGATTCGTCTCAGATGAAGGGATTTCTATAGGGTTTTCCTCCTATTACCAAGAGTTCTAAATCAGTTCATTTACTCTACTGGCTCCTTATATACATCCTAACTTATAATAATCATAACTCTCTGACTCTGATACTAAAAAATCGTCTACTTTATACCATTGGAAAGTTAAAACAATAAACTACAACTTTCTATAAGGCAACTTCGTATAATGCTACCTAAATTAATCTAGAATTTCTTTGGAAGTTAAAACACCATTTCTACACCTATGAAAAGACCAAAAAAAATGCAATATAATACTTGGAGAATAGTAAGCAACTTTATTTCAATAACAAATCCAACACAATTTGAGCCTAGCTTTAATTACATATCAATACGCTCATTAATAGCTTAATACAAATATAGAGGGATGCTCAATGTTTGATATGCTTATAAAGCTATCAAAAAATCACTAACTTAGTTACAAAATCTCTAACTATCTTGAAGTTTTTGATGCCTTGTAAGAATTGCTAATCGTCTATTTCTGCACTTGAGGAGGGAATAGTGGGGTGAGCTACATAGCTTAGTGGCTAATATATTTATAGCCATTGGTTATTGACCACAAATTCAAGCATAAGTT
>JANKYE010613218.1:0-15475 GCA_032467995.1 Erythroxylum dillonii | reverse complement strand
TACAAAAACCATGGTCTTATGTTCTTTCTGACTATGATCGAACTCACTGAGGTTTATATATTAACATAACATTTGCACAAAGATTAAACACACAAAAGGGAAAAAGGGTTTGACCGCCCAAGGTTGCCCATAAGGCCATTAGTTCCATAGTCCAGGAAAATGAGTATTTTATTCAATTATAGAAGTTGGAAAATTGGAGCACTAACGACGGATGCCAAGAACCAACAGAGGTGAGCTCATCCGATCAGCTTCAGATACTCGTCCTCTTGAAATTATCATCTTCTGATCAAATGCTCATCGGCTTTTTTTAAAGCCTAGCGTTTTGTCTTGGTTTTTTAATTGCGTTTCTGTTATGTGTGTTTTAGTAAGGAAATGACATCTTTCATGCTTCGGTTTTAATACTATACTCAAAAGTGAGACATTTCTTCAGTGCCAAATAATAATATCAGTCGTGAATAAAGATCTTAGTTCATTTAATCTTTTTCTAGTTTTTTATATTTTCAGGTTCAACCATTAAAAAAAATCATGCTAAAAATTACAGGAATCCTGACGTAAGTGCTTATGTTTCTAACATAAAGTTGTATATGCTATTATCACTTTCTTTCTGTTGGTGCATTTGGAAAATAAGTACAAAATTAGATAAGTTAATTTCATACCTTTTAAAAGTTTACATTATAATGCAGAGGAAATCATCGGTCACAGTATCAAATTGGCTTGCATAAAATCACATCTACGTATAATAAACACACATCTTATGAACATATATACACTTAATGAAAAATTGAGGTGGGATATAATCTCACGCATAGCATAACAAGCCCCTCTTCCTTTAAACTTGGCAACCTGGCTTAAACATAGAAGAAAGCGAGCAATCCAACATCCTATTTGGACGTGCGTCCATGGCATTCCTTTGGAGCATTGATCGTCAACAGGTCTAGGTCACATTACAGTTTTGAGGACAAACCTGTACAATTGGATGAAGCCATAACTTAAACCAAAAGAATCCAATTTGCTAGAATTTATATACTAGTCGATGCAATTAAAGATCTCCCTGAAGAAATACCAATTCTAAAACAAAATGATAATTATGAGCTGGTGGAAGATGTAGTGAAAATCACATATGTATGGAAGCCTAACAATATGAAGATAAAGGGAGACCTATAGGGAAAATGTTCAAGATATGTCAGTTTATGGAATTAATGGTAGAGGAATAAGAAATAAATGAAGAGTATATTATTCCTAACGTAGGAAAAATGAGGAATTGAATTCCTATAGATACCACACCATTGGCTCCATAAGTAGAAGAGAACCATGATGCATTTATCCCACAAAGGGAGCCAATGCCCCTTCTAAATAATATGTTCCCATGGACTTTATTTTACATAATGAGCCTTACAATATATGCATTTTGGAATCTAGGATGAAACTAGGAAGTTGTAGCTTGCTAAAGCTCTTACCAAACCAATAGAGAATAATAAAAAACTACTTATATCATTCCAATGGAAGAATTCTAGTATTGATCAATGAGGAGAAAATAAAATTTCTGAGCTCCCTGGTGTGTGACCAAATGATTCAAACGGAAGTGAAATTGAAAGTCTAAAATCTTATAATTTTGATACCATTCATCTATTCTTTCAATTACCATTTCCAAAAAACTTTTTTATGGTCAAAGATCAAAGAAATTTTAACCAATATTAAAAAACCATGGACATTGGTTGGTGATTTCAATTCAATTATGTATCCAAATAAAGCTAATGGGAATAATCATTCCAACCTATTATGATAAGTTGAGAAAATGCTTGAATGACAGTCAAATGATTGATATACCTTTTGGTAGCTATCTCTATACATGGAGCAATAAATAGAAGGAGCATTTGTACTTGAGGGAAAAACTTGATAAATGTTTGCCTAATTTGGATTGGTTCCAAACATTTCCTCATTTTAGAGTTATATTTTCATAATCCAAGTCTTTTAGATCACTTTCTAATCATCAATGTACATCACCTGTAAGTCCATCCACTAAATCTCCTTTCAGATTCAATGACTTCCTTGTTGAGCTCTCCAGATTTTCTGATGTTGTGGTTAAATAGCTAATCTCAAATGTCTATGGTACCACGCAGTTCATACTAACTAGAAAGTTAACAAACATAAGGAAGGTGATTAAGGTACTGTATAGACAAAATGTGAGAAGCATCTATCGTCTTCTCAATACTGTAAGAATTGCTCTAAGAAAAGCACAAACTAATCTCAACAATAATCCACCTAACCCTTCGTTACAAAACTTTGAAAAGCAAGCTCTACCCAACTTCACTCGATCTTTGAACTTTGATCACTCCTTAATGAATCAAAGATCAAGAAGTTTGTGGTTAAAGGAGCGGGATAGAAATTATTCCTTCTTCCAAAAATCTATCATTTTCATGAAAGCCTCTAATAGAATTGTCACAATTGTCAAAGATGATACCATTCTGACCAAGCAAAGCCAATTCCTTAAGGAACCTAAAAAGTATTTCTCTAAATCTTTAGTCTCTCCTTCTTCTTCCATTTCCTCTATCTCCATTATTAAAGAGATCATTAAGGATCATCTATGTTTTTAAGGAAGTGGAAATTCTATCCAAGCTTGTCATAGTTGAGGGAGTTAAAATCACATTAAAGTCTTTGAGGCCTTTTAAAGCACTTAAACTAGTTGGCTTTAATGCCAATTTTTTCCTTAAAACTCAGTCGTTAGAAAAAAAAAGTAATAGTGGAAGCTATGCATAAATTCTTTATAAAGAAGCAATTTTTGAACGAGATTAACGAAACTGTCATATAGCTTATCCCAAAAGGAAATGAACACAAATCCTTAAATAATTATTTCATGTTATGAAACAACAAACAAAGTCATTTGTACAATAATTGTAGATAGACTTAAATCAGTGTTATAAGCTCATATTAGTCAGTCATAAAGAGCTTATATATATGGGAGGCAAATTGGGGACAACCTTCCCTTAGTTTAAGAACTTTTTAGTCATTACACCAATAAAAGAAGTAGACGGAATTATTCCCTTAAAATAGATTTTTAAAAAATCTATGAAGTATAGGACTGCCAATCTAGATAAGAAGTGTAGGACAAAACTCACATTCCCAAAGCTTCATTCATCAACTGCTTAGTGGTTAAGTAGAGGCTTAATACTAAAGACATAGGTTCTGACAACATATACGCTTTATTTTTGTTATGTAAATCTTATCTTAAAACTATTATTCACCTATTTTTCCAGTGCAACTACTCATAAACTAGTTGGTCTAGAGTACAACATATGATACAAGTTTATCGTAGGGCAAAGGACTAATAGAGAATATATATTAGAATGGGATAAGAAAATAGTATGTTTCTTAAAATAGGATGTCATCATATTTAAGAAGACATTCGTTTATTCCTTATGAACTGTATGGAGGCAAAGAAATGCTAGAATTTATAAAGATATTGAAATGGAGAAATATGTCCTAGCTAATAAAACAATCAATTAGATAAAGGAAATACTCAAGGAATGGAACTTATAGATTAGAGGGATATGTCTTAGCTTAATGCCTTAAAGTAATTCACTTAGGTACTAAGGTAACAGGTGTAAAGCTTAATCCGATGTAATGTTGTAGAAATTTACTAATGTTGTAGAAGCTTAGCTTTAGTAAATAAATTTTATTTATTTTCTGAAAAAGTTCTTCAAATAGAATTCTCATATTGAGTTAGTGAACTTGATCTCCAATAAGCTCCTAGAAAATTTTTCAAATATATCTACACCTTAGTCTTTGTTTAGGTATCTACATACTTTAGTCTATGAGATTGATTACTTCCTTCAAAAGGAAGAAACATAATATGTATAGTCTTTTTACTTTATTAATATCCAGTCTCAATAAAATAATGATTAAAAACAATTAAGGGGTTATAAATAAATTCAATATAAATTTTATAATTATAATCTTATTATAATTTTATTTGCAACATATATTTATCCCATGGACTATATCCCGTTCATTTATTAACTAAAAAATGCAAAAGATAAAGAATGCAATTAAATAATTATATCATATAACCTATAATCAACTAATTGGCTATAAGGTATAAACCAATAATCTTTCACTTATACTAAGTCAATCGTTTAAGTATCTTATAAAATATATCTATATGACGATCATGCTACTACTGGAACAATGGTTTAGTGAGAGATTTTATAAGATTCTCCTTTTTGAGAACTTGTTTAAATCTTAAATTTTTTATCTTAATTATCATCATAATTAAACTAAACTATTTAAATAGATATTTAAATCGTTGACGAGACCTTAAGCTCCTTTAACATGAGTAAGGGTCTGTTTAGTTGAGGGTTTATTAATGAAATGAAATGGAATGAAATGTAATATTATTCCATCGTTTGTGAGGAGGGTTTATAATGGAATGGGATGGAAGAGGAGGGTTTCATATTATATCTCATTCCATCCTAAGCAGTAAAAATGAAAAACCTCCGATTTGGGGAGTTTATGATGGAATGTAAAATGATACACTATATTACATTATAAACCCTTCATCTAAGCAACATTTAACTATATTACATTATGAACCCTTCCATTTCTTCCAAACAACAATTTTCTAATATTACATTCATTTACGTTCCATTCCATTATCAACCAAACCATTTCATTAAAAACTTTACGTCCAACTAAACATAGCCTAATGGATCTAATGTTTTACTATACATTACTATTTAAATAATACAAGGAAATATATCAAATATTTTAAAGAAATTATAATGTTCATTTCCATTAAAGAAAAATGTATTATGACTTGATTAGTAATTGATATTACCTTTCTAACTCAAAATAATATTATTCTAAGTAAAATATACCTTAACTATGACTTTAAACTAAAGATTATACCTATATGACCTTGAAATCAAATATTAACACATACATAGAATAATAGATATCTTTAGTATTTCATAAGTATCATATTTCTTAAATAATGAATAATTACCTAGACTAAAATAGGCAAACAACTTTTATATCTATCTTTATAGATATAATTTACAAGATTAAGTTGTTACCTTTTCATATCCAATAAGAGTTTTTTTAGACTATTATGTTTTCATAAATTGAAATTATGAAAAATAGTAAGTCATTACATACTCCCACTAAAAAGGATAATTATACTCCCACTAACCTTCTTCTAAACATGATAAATCTCACAATCATCTTTAAAATAAACTTTTTAAATATATCATGAAAGTGAATGTTTCAATATTGACAAACCTTTCAACTACACATCAAATGTATCAATAAAGCACTACTTCCAATTGGATATATGATAATAAGATTTACACTTTTTCGAACTTTATCTTAGTCTCACAACTTATCTTAAAGATTTTTCTCCTATATGTATTCATTGAAATGAAAATTTTGTTTATAGGATTTGTAAGATTATATCCTACCTTTTGGACATAACTTTCTATTTTTAGAATTAGTTCTAAACTTATTAGATAATTTATGCTTCAATCCAAAATCATTAATTTTAACTCTTTTAAAGTCTTACCATTCTATATCTAATATGAAATCTTGCTAATTAGTTTAATTTGGAACTGTCAAAGGCAAGTTTTGTGTTTTTTTTAAATGAAAATTGAATTAAACCATAAAAGGCTGACATTCAAAATGTCTTACAATAGATTCTCAATAAGAGAAAGTTCAACCAAATAAGGTAATCAGGCTTCTAAGGATAGTGACATTTATGAAAACATACATTAGAAAACAACTACATCACTAGCTACTAATGTAATTTAAATCTAATGCAAATTTGATATGAAAAGTAGCTATATGAATCCTAATTACATTAATAAGTTCAGCTATGAAAAGTTCATAGCTTCTTTCAGTATTGTGGAAGATACTCCTATTCTTTCATCCCATATATGTAGGAATAAACAGGATAATCTATGCAGTAACACCATCTGTACTTCTCCCTAACATGTTATGATAGCTATATGGGTCCTAAACCCATATTGACTTACTCTAGAAGAAATAGAATGAAGGAACAGAACATAGGCCACAAACCCATGTTAACATATTCCGAAAGAAAAACTAAGGCAAAGCAGAAAGTGAGTGACCCAGGGAATGATGAGTTAGCCAACGGTTAGACAATGAGTTTGTTAGAATTAGTTAGAGGAGAGAGAAGCTAATAGCTAATCGAGTGGAGGGTATGTAAAGGAGTGGGGTAGCATAGAGGGGGTATCTTTTCTCTTTGTACTGTCTCACCTGTGAGCTTGAGGGGTCACTGTTGGTTGGTAGCTTTGGTTCTTGTAGTTTCCTATGAGGCTATTGCTAAATAGTAATGAAAATCCTATACTATCATCCATTTGCTTATCATTGGTGCTTTCATTGAGAGGCCCAGTGTATGCAAACGAGGATGGCATCACAGAAGTGGGAAGCAATGGATGCATGTATGATAGCGATAGAGATGAAGTTGTTGAACCAGACAGCTCAACTGGGGAACTTACATAAAGGTGTCGACGACCTCCAGAGCATTAGCAGTGATGCACACAGAAATGCGAGAGTGGTTCCAGCGTCAAACTGCACATCGACCACCAGAGGCAGGGTAGGAAGCGGCATCACCTCCATGACGTTAGAAGAGTATCAACTCTGGGCAAAAAGGGTAGACCTCCCTTCATTCTAAAGTGACGACTCGGTAGGATGGGCCTCTCGTGCAGAAGTGTACTTCACCATTCAAGGCACCCCACCAGAACTTCGAGTTCACCTAGCTCAGATTTGCATGGAAGGCATGACATGGCACTGGTTCAAGGTCCTTTTAGCGTCGAAGCCAGAGTTGGATTGGGAGACTTTCAAAAAGGATTTGTTCGACCTATATGGAGAGCACTACATTGGGAACCCATTTTCCTAGCTGAAGGCGTTGACGCATTAGGGCATTGTGGACGAATACGTGGACATTTTTTAGATGTCGATGACTCAGGTTTCCCCCCTTCCCGAAGATCAGTATATGGGTCTTTTCTTAGGGGGACTACGAGAAGATATACGGCTGGAGTTTTGGGCCTTGGATCCTTTTTCCTGCTATAAGTTGATCTCCACAGTGCAAGCAATAGAGCGCAAACTGACACCACCAGTGACTACCAAACTGACTGCGGGCTAGAGACCCGTGGGTGTCCCGAGGTTTGGGTCTACCAACTCGTCCAAGGGAGGTTGCAATTGGGACAGCGTGCAGCCCAATGTGGACTGACCCCTTGTGAATCCTACTGACGGAGCTGTACGAGGACACGACGTTAAGAGGGCTATCGAGGGGCGATCAAAGGGGAATCAGAACCTCTCTTATCAGGAACTGATGGACCGAAGGGTTAAGGGGTTATGTTTTAAATGCGGACAACACTATAGCCCTACCCATGTTTGCCCTGATAAGCATTTGAGGCTACTGATTTGGGAAGGGGACGACGAAGGAGAAAGGTTTCCTTCAGGTGTAGGGGACAGAGAGGAGACTGAAACAAGTGAGGCATGGGAAATGGTTTGTCAAGTAGTTGAGTATGGGGAGATTGTCCAGTCTAAGACTCCCAAATTTGAGGGTAAGTTGGCTGGAGTTCCAATCTTGCTCCTCATAGGTTTGAATGTGTCTCCAACCGAATCCTATAGAGTGAAATTGGGTAATGGAACAAAATGTTTCTCACAAAGTCGTTGTAAGGGACTTGTGGTGTTAGTAGGGAATGTGGAGCTACTAATTGACACATACATTCTTCAATTAGGGGAAATATATCTAGTTTTGGGTATAGAATGGTTGGAGACTTTAGGAGAGGTGATAGCAGATTTCAAGCAGAAAACAGTGAGTTGGGATTTGAATAGCAAGGGGGTGAGGTTAATGTGCTTGTTTCGGAGACCAGTACCACCTTAATTCCATTTTAAATACAGGAATTAACTTTAGTTTTGCATGCAAATCGATTGGTGTTCCAAGAACGAAAGGGTCTTCCTCCTTCGCGGGGTCATGATCACGCCATTACTCTATATTATGGAACCAATCCAGTAAGTGTACGTCCTTATAGGTATGCCTACCACCATAAGGATGGGATTGAAAAACAGGTTAGGGAATTGCTAGAATTAGGTGCGATCAGACACAACACTGGCCCCTTCTCCAGTCCTATAATTTTAGTTAAAAAGAAGGACAATTTATGGAGAATGTGTGTAGATTACCGTGCCCTGAATAAGGTAACTATTCCTGATAAGTTTCCAATTCCCATTATCAATGAGCTTATTGATGAATTGCGTAGTTCCAAGTATTTATCTAAGATTGATTTTAAGTGCGGATTTCACCAAATACTAATTAAGACTGAAGATATTCATAAACAATCTTTCAGACTCATGACGGCCATTATGAATATTTAGTTATGCCTTTCGGACTTATGAATGCCCCATCCACCTTTCAATCTATTATGAATTCGATTTTTAGACCACTTCTAAGGAAAAGTGTGTTGGTATTTTTTGATGACATTTTGATCCAAAGCGGTAGTTGGCAACAACATCTCAAACATTTGGAACAAGCTTTACAGATCTTAATTGAACATCATTTCTTTGCAAATAAGAAGAAATGCTTATTTGAATAGCAATCTATTGAGTATCTGGGACATGTTATTTCAGCTAAAGGTGTAGCAATGGATCCTATCAAGATCCAATGTGTTAAAGATTGGCCTATACCTAAAAATGTTACCGGGGTGAGAGGGTTTTTTTGTCTCACTGGGTATTATTGAAAGTTTATCAAATATTATGGGAAGATTGCTCGACACTTGATCGAACTCACCAAGAAAGACAATTTCTCTTGGGGTCCCGAAGCTTAAAGAGCCTTTGATAAGTTGAAGAATTGTCTAACTTCTTTCCCGATCCTCACTCTATCGGATTTCTCCAAGGAATTTATTGTGGGGTGTGATGCCTCTGGTTTTAGATTGGGGGTTGTCCTTATGCAGGAAAATAAACCTATTGCTTATTTTAGCAAGGCTCTATGTTCTACTACCATGTCCAAATCAATGTATGAGAAGGAGATTATGTCTTTAGTGATAGCCATACAACATTGGAGTCACTATCTTGTCGGGTGATCCTTCAAGGTGTACACCCACCACAAGACATTGAAGCACCTCCTACAATAGCAGTTAAATACCCCAGATCAACACCATTGGTTGTCCAAGCTGATGGGTCTTTGATTTGAAGTGTTCTATAAGCCGGGACCAGAGAACAAGACAGTAGATGCCTTATCATATGTATCTGTGGAACCATAATTTCACTTTCATGTTTCATCACGTAATTGGGTCAATTCTGCTAAGTTACAAGAAGAGTATCAAAAAGACCCATGGTTGATAGAAGTTTTGCAGAAACTCCAAGCTAATCCTCCATCCGAAACAGAGTTCCATTTATCGGGAAGGCTACTGTTCAAGGGAAACAGGTTAGTTTTGTCTCAAACCTCCTTCCTTATTATAGATTTCTTCCAAGAATTCCATTATACTCCTACAGGAGGTCACTATGAGTTTACTAAGACCTATAAATCGATAGTTGGTTGTTTGTATTGGGTTGGAATGAGAAAACATATTTTGCAGTTTGTAAAGGAGTGTGAATTATGCCAAAGGCACAAGTATCAAACCCTTGCTCCAGCTGGGTTACTGCAACCTCTCTCTATTCCCAATTCAGTTTGGGAAGACATCTCGATGGATTTTATAACAAGATTGCCAAAAAGCCAAGGGTTTAAGGTCATTGTGGTAGTAGTGGACAGATTATCAAAGTATGCACATTTTATCCCTCTTAAACACCCTTTTACTGCCAAGGCTATAGCTGATTTTTTTGTTAAGGAGGTGGTTAAACTCCATGGCATTCCGAAGTCAATTGTATGATCGAGATCCAATCTTTGTTAGTAATTTTTGGAAAGAGCTTTGGAGGTTGCAAAGAACAATTCTTCGAATGAGCACCTCTTATCATCCGGAAAAGGATGGACAAACCAAGGTGGTCAATAGGTATCTTGAGACCTATCTCCGATGTTTTGTTTCTAAGCAACCAAAACAATGGCATAATTGGCTCTCTTGGGCTGAATTTTGGTGTAACACCTCTTTTCATTCTGCTACTGCCACAACCCCTTTCGAGGTGGTGTATGGTCGACCTCCTCCTAAAGTTCCTCACTTCCTCAATAGGGAGTCTCTTGTTGATGCTATAAATGGTGTGTTGATTGATAGAGATGAAGCTTTGAAGCAGATTAAATTCCATCTTGTTAGGGCTCAACAAGTCAAGAAATCTGTAGTTGATGTTAAACGCAGAGATGTTCAACTAGAGGTAGAAGATTGGGTCTATGTCAAACTTAGACCTCACAGGCAAACATCAATTGCACGACAGATCTGTCCTAAACTTTCAGCCCAGTTTTATGGACCCTTTCAAGTGATAGCTAAAGTTGGAACTGTGGCCTATAAGTTGGCTCTTCTTGACACTTCCCGAGTTCATCCGGTATTTCACATTTCTTAATTGAAAAAGATGATAGGAAACTACGTGCCCGAGCCAACTTTTCCCTCAAGTCTGGATGTCGACTCAACTGAGCCTATTGCTCCTGAAGCAATCTTAGTTGAACGTACTATCCAGAAGAATCATGAGTAGATTGTCGAATGGCTTGTGCTTTGTAAAAAGGAAACCAATTGAAGAAGCTTCCTAGACAGCTGCTGCATAATTGAAACAACAGTATCCTTCTTGTTGCCTTCAGGACAAGGCAGATTTCGCAGGAGGCAGAATTGATAGCTATACAGGTCCTAAACTCATATTGACTTACTATAGGAGAAATAGGAGGAAGGAACAGAACATAGGCCACAAACCCATGTTAACATATTCCAGAAGAAAGACTAAGGCAGAGCAGAAAGTGAGTGACCCAGGGAATGATGAGTCAGCCAACGGTTAGACAATAAGTTTGTTAGAATTAGTTAGAGGAGAGAGAAACTAATAGCTAATCGAGTAGAGGGTATGTAAGGGAGTGGGGTAGCATAGAGGGGGTATCTTTTCTCTTTGTACTGTCTCAGCTAAGAGCTTGAGTGGCCATTGTTGGTTGGTAGCTTTGGTTCTTGTAGTTTCCTACGAGCTATTGCTAAATATCAATAAAAATCCTATACTATCATCCATTTGCTTATCATATTGCAAGTTCAAGCTCCATGTTATGATCTATTGCCACTCCCCTAGTGGGTTACTGATTGAACATTTCTAAAGAATTGTTTTACAAGCACCACTTATGAATTTAAATTGGAAAAATAAGTGTGAGGAGATCTCCAAATGGCTTTTACAAAGACTGCACCAGTATGTCAAGTCTTATAGGCTTGAGAGAACTATTAGCACACCATAGGAGTTTTCAAGTTTCAATAATCAATAAAACAATTGCATAATAAAAGATCAACTAGTTAAGGGTTTTAGGGGAATTTTTAGCATAGACACTAATTTATGATATTGATATTTTTCTAAAAGATTCGTTATTTCTCTCTTCATTCTTACTGCCTATTTTATTTTATTTGCTTAAATTTTATCTTCTTTAATTAAAAATTAAAAATAAAAATCCAATTCATAGACTAGATAATAAAATAACAGTAACTACTAATATTCATCGTCTTCGTGGGATTGACTCGTACTTGCTGGTATTAGTTATGGCTATGCTGTACACTTATTGTTATTTCATAATTGATTAACTACGCTTAGGTCAATCAAAATTTTAACATCATTGCTGAGGACTTTGGCATTAGGAACACCTAAATGTTATTACTCTAATCATTATTTTTGTATTTATTTTATTTTATTTTTACTACATATTGTGTATTTTTGGCTTATTCATTTAATTATCTTTTGAACTTCTTTACATGTATAGTGATTTGGTGTTTAATTTTAGGAATTGAGATTTAACTTCACAGCCATAACTGACAATGGATGGATGGAGCAGACAATACTTTTATGGGAGTTAGAATATATCTTCGCAATCTATAACCTCACCAAATGGGAGAGAGGTTTCGTCATATGTTTTCAAAGGCTCAACCGATGTCTACGCTGGGTTGCAACATTTGTGTGAATATTTATTACAATTATGAATGTCAAGCACCAACTTATATATGGGAGAAACCGAGCATGTACAATCAACCTTAATATGCACTATACAAGAATAGTTATAATTCGGAGTGGAGCAACTCTTATGCCTATGGATGGAACGATTACATTTCAGCTAAAAATTTACAACACAAAGCACCTTTAGTTAATGAGCTAATTCTGGAATATATGATATCCAATTTCATTCAAGAATCAATCCTGAGTGATCAAGAAATAGAGGCTCATATACAAAATATAGTGAATAGGATCAACCAGCTGGCGAAGATAATATCTGACGAGATGTAAAGGAGTTTGCCTACTTAGTCCAAACAAATCCTAAAGAAAATGGAATGGAAATCACCCTTAAGAGTGGAAACAACCTCCCAGAAGAAGAAGAAAGCATTACAAGTAAAATAATGGAATGCCTTGCCATACTTAAAGCTAATTGACATGAATTTGAAGACATAGTTTCTTCACCTAATTATCATGAGCATAATACAGCATACTATTGGAGCTTATTAACGCAATTGATTGAAGAAAAAGATAAAGGTTGGCTTCATAGATGAAGTGTAATTTTAAGAAAATGAGGAGGTAACTGCTGTTTTTATAGAGGAGAATGAAGATATGACAGAGGCAACAAACATAGAAGAAGAGGAAGTCTCCATCCAAGAAGAGGAAGTATAGGAGTGACAAACGATAATTGAAGAAGAAGACGAGCCAGAACCCTTTGTCCATGAAGAGAAAGAAGAGTAGTGGACAAAGGTAGTTGAGGAAGGACTGGCAGAGGAATCATATAAGGAAACTATCGATGAGTCATTGGTAGTCATTCTGAGTACGGAGGGTTTCTACTTCCTCAAAGACAAACTATTTAAGTCAACTAATGATTTAGGGGGTTTTGTTATTCCCTCTTTTATTAACATTTTGCCATTAAAAAGGGAATTAGTGCATGCAGTTGGACTTATTAATTTGATAAATTATGTCCTTGTTATCTTATAATAGGTGACTTACTTATGGGGTAAAAAACCCTTATGCGGAGAAATAGGTGGAAATATGCCACTGATTATAAACCCATAATGAGGGCAAACATGCAAGGTACGTCAGGCTAATGACATTAAACAAATGCTGCATGGGAGGTAACCTACGAATTAGGATAGATTTTATTTTACGTTATTTTATTATCATATTTCTTAGTTATTTTCATTTTATTTTATCTTTTTATACCTTTTCCTTTATATTTTGAAAGGATGTAGTCTACTATTAGAGGGATAAAAAATTAGAAAAATTGTCTTATTCACGAAAGTACCAACTTAACCCTCTCACTTATTTTTAAATGCTTATATTGCGTCTATTAAGGACAATGTACAACTTTAAATGTGGGGAAAGGGTTAATCATTTTTAATGATTTCTTTAAGCTTATTATAATCTTGATTATTAAATTTTATTAAATGATATCTTGAATTAATTAAAATCTATCCATCAATACTTTATTTTGTTGTTGCATATTGACTTGAATTGGTATACAAAAGGATGATAGTTAGAATAAAATTACTTTTATAAGTCATATTTTAATATTCATAGAAATAATCAATTTGAATAAAATTTCAAACCATTTACACACATATACCCTTCTCTCCTATGAGTTTTTGAGCCTAAAAGTAAAATTAAAAAAAATTCTTTTATTTCTTTCATGTGTGTTATCATGCATAGTTGAATGATTCTATAACTTGCTTTTATTATAGATATTTCTATCACATTTGTTGAATTTGAAGCATGAAATGATTAAGGCACTTAGATTCAACAATTTATGTTAGCCTATTTTTTAAATAATTACCTTACTTTAAAATTATCTTTAGGAATAATCAAGTTAAGCCTTAGCCTTTTTCATTTATTAAACCCACATATTAACCTTTATCTTAATTTCTTTGAAGCTTTTTTAGTTGATTTAAAACTTGAAAGTTATTTATATCATGTGATTTTTTGAAACATGGAAATTTTTTAAAGGTCTGTTATTTCTTTAATTATGATACTGAATGCCCAAAATTGTTTTGAAAAAAAAATTAGTATACGAGCATAAGAAAAATTATGAATAAGTATATGGTACCAATGTAGTTGCAATGAAAAGATCAGTATATTTGTAAACAAGTTTCTTGTAATTTCTTTAGTAAATTTCCGTCAATTTAACCCTCTTTGCTATTTCAACCATATCATATCTAAAACTCACTACAACCTTTATAAAGACCTTTTAATTTTTTCTAGTTTATATATAAGTGGTGGAGATGTGATAATATTGCAATCTTATACTAAGAGTTATACTATGCATTGATTAAGAGTTTTGATACTTTCACTCTAAATACTTGAATGCATTGAGTAAAATCTTGGTGAGGGTGTAAAGGTTTATACTTTTGATCTTAATGTGATTATTGATGTGATCACTATTAATATTAACTTAGGAAGTTAATTTTAGGATAACTTGACTCCAATTGTATGTTAATTTGATTAATATGACATGATGATTTACAGTTAGAATGGACAGATCAAGATTAATGAAGGGTAGATGTTGTAAGATTTATAATTTTGAATTTGTCTTGCTTAAGGGTGAGGAAAAGCTCAAGTGTGGGGATGCTTGATAGATACATATTTGATCATATTTATACCCTATATTTGATGTATTTTTGCTTCATATTTTACACTTTTATTGTACATTTGATATTTAATTTGCTCGAAGTGCATTTATAGGTTATATTTGTCTTCACGGAATTAAAGGAGAAGAATTCAGATAAAAACATGGCATAAAATAAAGATTTGAAGCATATAAGGGATACATGGTTGTGCATCAGCCCGTGTATTTCTCTCAAGCTATACAGATTCGTGAATTCTGGGTTGTAACATCCCATATCACCCGCTTATAGATATTGTCCACTTTGGGCCTTGGCTCAGTCAAGCCCTCACAATTTTGCTTCTCCCGAGGCCTTCCCAGGAGGTCACCCATCTTAGAACTACTCTCACCCAAGCACATTTAACCTCGGAGTTCTGATGGGATCCGGTGCATTAGGTCATAGAAAATGTGTTTATAAGGGAAAGGCGTAGCCTCATACCGGTCTAACTGGCCTGAGTATTGGCTCTGATACCCAATGTTATGAATACTATACCGGGCTCGGTACCGGATTGAGTTCTGGAACGGAACTGTACCGGTACTGGTTGGTATCGGGTACCGTTTCGAAATTTTTTAAAATTTATAAAATAGTTCCTAAAATTTTTAAAAATTGCAAAATAGTCCATATTAGTATATTATACAGTTGTATTGTATACTTTACTAGTTTATTGTTTACATCAACCATGCTTTCAAAAATCTTAATAATAAATAATAATGACAATTAATATGAAATAA
>JANKYE010613007.1:0-11184 GCA_032467995.1 Erythroxylum dillonii | reverse complement strand
GTTTACTCAATCATTTTTATAATTATTGTTTTTGTTTGTTTTTATAATTATAGTTTTTATCATGTATAATAAATCTTCAAATTAAGAAGTGATTTCTAATAAGATCTCCTTCAAATGCAAATGTATTTAAGTGAAATCTATTGTAGGTGTTACAAATTATCCCAATATCTCTTACTCAACATGAACGTCAATAGGATTTACTTTTTAAAAATTTTCATATTTTGTGGTATTTACACTTTAGTTTGAGATTTAAACACTTCGAGGGTTATGAGACGTTTGAGAATAAGGTTTTATTGGTCAACGATCATGTAAAAAGGTTGAGTCTTGCTTACATAGACATAAGTGAAATTGTTATGCAAAGGAGTATAAGTGGCATTGGTATAAGTTTGGTGTCTAGTAAAAATTTTGTAACAAGCAATTTTTCTCACTTGTTCACGATGTCTCTATAGCAGCTATAGTGTTATACGTTGCAAACATTTTATAAAGCCTTGTCTAAGGTCAAAGCTTATAATTGCTTAATTTGTTTCTTGTTTTCCCCCTACTCATGAACCATTAACCTTATTGGTTAATTTGGTGGAATACAAGAACTTTGTAAAGTTATGGCTTGGTTAGTAATACAATTATTGATTTAAAAAAGCATAAACTTTATATTCCTACTTGTGGAGAATGTTAGTATTCTCTTTTATGTTAGAAAATCTAAGGATGATAAAATAAATGAAAGTATATATTATATTTATTATTAATCAATTAAATTTTTACAGAAAAATCTTACAATAAACTTATAAATTAAACAATTTTGAATTTAAAATAGTAATTGTTAATAATCCTTCTTTTTCTTTAGAAAGATTTCCTAAAATCTTTATATATATATATATATTAAAAAAAGAGTTCAATTCTAATCCTAAGTTTTATTAATTTAAATTAACATTATTTACTTCAAGTCGAATCAGATTGCTTAACAAGTTAGAAATGGGAGAAGACATGCATTTGACCTGTATGATAAGAACATGACATTACATATGATACTATATATGACACTACGAATACGATGTGGCTATAAATATCATTGTTAGGGTTTGCAACAAAGGTTGACGGCATAAGGACATGTATTTTAATATCAAAACTATAGGAAAATTATTGATAGTTTTTAAAAAATATAAAGTATATGTTA
The DNA here is from genome assembly GCA_032467995.1 of Erythroxylum dillonii. Taxonomy (NCBI): domain Eukaryota; kingdom Viridiplantae; phylum Streptophyta; class Magnoliopsida; order Malpighiales; family Erythroxylaceae; genus Erythroxylum; species Erythroxylum dillonii. Next base: position 10,013 of record JANKYE010613007.1, on the reverse strand, counting down.
AGATTAAAAAGTCTACGAGAATCTCAAAGCCAAATCCCAGATATTTCTAATACAGTGGACGTGTCCACATTATTAGCCAAGCTTTTGGTTGCTACATGTCCATATTATTGGCCCAGCCTTTCGTTGCATGCAATGCTATTGGATTTAAAGAGTTGGAAGAACAGACTTGGACACAGTCAAAGGAACATATCAGTTTGCTTGCTAAAGGTGTCAATGTGCTTGCTTTTGAATAGGTCTAGTTAGTAGTGTAGTAGTTATTGGTTTTGATCATTTATTATTATGTTTGTTACTATTTTCAAATAGTTGTTTAGTCGTAATTCTCAGGGATGTGTTGCAAGGATGAGAATGAATTATTATGTCTACTTTCAATTTAAAGTTCTTTAGTGAATAAATGAAGCAAGCGAAAATTAAACAAAATTCAGGTCATTCTCACCTTAAGTAGATCTCATTTCATTTAAGCTTTGTTTGGGACCTACCAATTGGCATCGGAGCTTGCAACAATGTCTACTAATAAGGAACGAATTGAGCATCTAGAAGCAGGCTTTGGTGGCTTACAAGACAACTTCTCTCGCTTGGAACTTAGTATGTTTGATAGGTTGCAACATCTAGAGGAAGCCATTAGTAAGATGTCAGATGTCAGATGTCCCACTTCAAAAACAAGATATGCCTTCTATAAACACCAGTGATCATCCTGGAAATTCTCCCAATGGCAAATTTCGTGAAACAAGGGAGGAACGAGGTAGTGATGATGGTAGGCGAGCACTACTTTCCTCAAAGCTAACAAAACTTGAGTTTCGCAAGTGCTCTGGAGATGATCCTATGGAGTGGTTCGCCAAAGTAGACCAATTCTTTGAATATCAAGTAACTCGGACACTCAACAGGTGTCTTTAGATTCCTTTCATCTCTAGGCCGAATCGAATCAATGGTGGCAGTGGTTACGTTAAGCGTACAAGGAAGACAGTAAAGTTGTAACATGGAAATTATTTGTTGAAGAATTATGGGCTCAATTTGGTCCTACTGATTATGAGGACTTTGACGAAGCATTGTCAAAATTAAGGTAAGTCAAATCCCTAAGAGATTACCAAAAACAATTTGAGTGATTAGGGAATCGAGTGCAAGGCTGGACGCAAAAGGCATTGGCTATAACATTTATGGGCGAACTCAAGGCAGAGATAGCAGATGGAATTCGAATGTTCAAACTGAAATCCTTGAAGGACGCAATTAGTCTTGCGAGGATGAGGGATGACCAACTAAGTCGTCAGCAAAAATTTGTCAAACTAGTAGCTCGGACAATAGTTGACTCTCCTCCATCAACATCATTCAAACCAACAACCCTAATAAAACGAGTGACATGGGAAAAATGCTGAAAAGAGGACACAGGGACTTTGCTTTAATTTTGACGAAAAATTTGTACCTGGATATAAGTGCAGAGGTCCTCAACTCCTCTTGTTAGAAAGTGGAGAAGATCAGCCAGATGATGAAACAAACATGGAAGCTCAACCTGAAATATCTCTTTATGCTCTCTCAGGTTAGTTAATAAATCAAACTATGTATGTAATGGCGAAAATTGGAAACTCTAAAATGGATGTGCTCATTGATAGTGAGTCTACTCACAATTTCATTAATGAAAAGGTGGCCAATATACTATAGTGACCTGTCATTCCAACAGAAAGTTTCAATGTCAAGGTGGCTAATGGAAAACCATTAACATGTCAAGGGCCATTTGAGAATGTCCACATTTTGATCCAAGGTATTCCATTTTTCATTACCCTTTATGCTATACCGCTAAGTGGATTGGATTTGATGTTAGGTGTTCATTTGTTAAAGCAATTGGGCACTATAACTTGCAATTAGAGACAATTAACTATAGAGTTCATATGGGCCAATCAAATTCATAAATTGAAAGGAATTGATAGCCAAACTATTATGCCCACTTATATGAAGACTTTTACAAAGACATTAAAAAGCTATTAGGCCTACCCATACGAAGACTTTTTACAAAGACATTAAAAATGCAGGAGTTGTGTTTGTTGTGTGTGTTGAACTTATGGATGATGCCTCATCAACACCAATTCATCCTAAAATGCATCAATTATTGCAAAAAATTTGAAGATTTATTTCAAGAGCCTAAGCAATTGCCACCCATTAAAGCGATTAATGACCACATCAATTTGAAGGAGGGGATTGAGCCAATTAATGTAAGACCTTATAGATATGCCTATTTTCAAAAAGCTGAGATTGAAAAACAAGTTTATGACATGCTAAAATTGGGGTTTATACGATCTAATAGTAGTCCTTTTTCATCCCTCGTTTTGTTGGTTAAAGAAAAAGACAGAACATAGCGCTTTTGCACTAATTATAGAGCACTTAATGAAGTAACCATTAAAGATCAATTCTCTATTCCCACTGTTGATGATAAGCTTGATGAGTTCCATAGAGCTTTATATTTCACCAAACTTGATTTACATTCCGGGTTCCATCAGGTACAAATTCACCCCCCAAATATTCACAAAATTGCACTTCGTACTCACAATGGTCATTACAAATATTTAGTGATGCCTTACAGCCTTTGTAATGCTCCATCTACATTTCAAGCAATTATGAATATAATATTTTGACCTTATCTCTCCAAAAATTTGTACTAGTATTTTTTGATGACATTTTAATATATAGCCCCAATTGGACCATGCATATTGAACATGTTTCCAACGCTTTTGAAATTTTAAGGCAGCATCAATTTTTTATTAAATTGAGCAAATGTGTATCATAGCTTGCCCTCTCACCAATCTCTTAAAAAAGGGAAATTTGGGTAGCCAAATGAGGCAGAACATGCTTTTCAAAATCTTAAACAAGCCATGACTACAACTCCAACTTTGGCGATGTCAAATTTTAACGAGTCCTTTGTCATTGAAGTTGATGCATCAGGAGATGGCATAGGAGCAGTCCTCACTCAACAAGGGAAACTCGTTGTATTCATGAGCAGAGCATTAAGCGCTACAAAACATACTTGGTCCACCTACGCCAAAGAGATGTTGGAAATTGTTCAAGCCATTTTAACTTGGAAACCATACCTATTAGGCCAAAAGTTCTTCATCAAAACGTACCATCGGAGTCTCAAGTAGTTGCTATACCAATGCATCGCAACACCAGAGCAGCAAAATGGGTTTCTAAGTTGCTAGGCTATAATTATGAAATCATATATAAGTCGGGTAACAAAAACACTGCAGCTAATGCCTTATCACACCTAGTTGATAGTCCAAGCCTGAATGCCATCACTATTCCTCAAGCTCACATATGGGATTCAATTAGGACAGAATCCCAAGATCACCCCTACATGACATGTATGCCTCGATTCATCATTAGTGATCGCGATCCCATCTTCCTTAGCAATCTTTGGAGAGAGTTCTTTAAATTATCTAGGACTCAATTGAAGATGAGTTCTACATACCACCTGCAAATGAATGGCCTATCAGAAGTAGTAAACTGCTATGTAGAGCAATATCTTTGGAGCTTTGTTCATTATCAATCGCGTAAATAGCACTCTTTTTTACCTTACACCAAATTTTGGTATAATACTACTTATCATTTCTCTATAGGCATGACGCCCTTCTAAGCTCTTTACGATCGATCACCACCAATAATCCCACAATATCACATAGGCACTTGTCCTATTCATGAAGTAGATCAAAACCTGGTTACTGGAGATGCTTTATTGAAACAACTTAAAAATAATTTGCATGCTGCCAACAATCAAATGAAGCAAGGAATCGATTCTAGGAGAAGGGATGTCGAATTTGAAGTAGGCATTATGGTATTTCTTATGCTTCATTCTTGTCGCCAGTGTTTAATATTCAATCGTGCTCGCCAAAAGCTTGCTAATCGATTTGATAGGTTGTATGAGGTTGAGAAAGGATTGGCAATGTCGCTTACAAACTCAAACTTCCTACTGGTTCTCGAATACACCTAGTTTTCCATGTAACAATGCTCAAAAAACAAGTAGGTGACAATTGTGCTTCCATCTCCATTATGAAGATGGTGAATTCCTCTTAGAACCAGAGGTATTTTTGGAGACATGATGGGTAAAAAGGGGCTCAAAGTTTGTGGAAAAAAGCTTAGTCAAGTGGAAGAGGCTTTCAGACGAAGATGCCACTTAAGAAAGCACTAATGAACTGCAAGAAAGGTTCATAAACCTTGAGGACAAGGTTACGATAGAAGGGGCAGGTAATGTTGAGATTAAGAAGTCCATAAGAATTTCAAAGCCAAATCGCAGATATTCCTAATATAGTGGACGTGGCCACATTATTAGCCAAGCCTTTTGTTGCTACATGTTCATATTATTGGCCAAGCCTTTCGTTGCATGCAATGTTATTAGATTTAAAGAGCTGAAAGAACAGACTTGGACTCAGTCAAAGGAACGTGTCAGTTTGCTTGTTAAAGGTGTCAATGTGCTTGCATTTGAATAGGTCTAGTTAGTAGTGTAGTAGTTATTGGTTTTGATCATTTATTATTATGTTTGTTACTATTTTCAAATAGTTGTTTAGTCATAATTCTCAGGGATGTGTTGCGAGGATGAGAATGAGTTATTATGTCTACTTTCAATTTAAAGTTCTTTAGTGAATAAATGAAGCAAGCAAAAATTAAACAAAATTCAGGTCATTCTCACCTTAAGTAGAACTCGTTTCATTTAAGCTTTTTTTGGGACTTACCAATTGGCATCGGAGCTTGTAACAATGTCTACTAATAAGGAACAAATTGAGCATCTAGAAGCAGGCTTTGGTGGCTTACAAGACAACTTCTCTCGCTTGGAACTTGGCATGTTTGATAGGTTGCAACATCTAGAGGAAGCCATTAGTAAGATGTCAAATGTCCCATTTCAAAAACAAGATACGCCTTCCATAAGCACCAGTGATCATCCTAGAAATTCTTCCAATGGCAAATTTCGTGAAACAAGGGAGGAACGAGGTAGTGATGATGGTAGGCAAGCACCACTTTCCTCAAAGCTAACAAAACTTGAGTTTCACAAGTACTCTGAAGATGATCCCATGGAGTGGTTCACCAAAGTAGATCAATTCTTTGAATATCAAGTAACTCAGACACTCAACAGGTGTCTTTAGATTCCTTGCATCTATAGGGCGAAGCGAATCAATGGTGGTAGTGGTTACGTTGAGCGTACAAGGAAGACAGTAAAGTTGTAACATGGAAATTATTTGTTGAAGAATTATGGGCTCGATTTGGTCCTACTGATTGTGAGGACTTCGACGAACATTGTCAAAATTAAGGCAAGTCGGATCCCTAAGAGATTACTAAAAACAATTTGAGCGATTAGGAAATCGAGTGCAAGGTTGGAAAAAAAAGGCATTGGTAACATTTATGGGTGAACTCAAGGCAGAGATAGCAGATGGAATTCGAATGTTCAAACTGAAATCCTTGAAGGACGCAATTAGTCTTGCGAGGATGAGCGATGACCAACTAAGTCGTCAGTGAAAGTTTGTCAAACTAGTAGCTCGGACAATAGTTGACTCTCCTCCGTCAACATCAGTCAAACCAACAACCCTAATAAAATGAGTGACATGGGAAAAATGCTGAAAAGCGGACACAGGGACTTTGCTTTAATTGCGACAAAAAATTTGTACTTGGGTATAAATGCAGAGGTCCTCAACTCCTCTTATTAGAAAATGGAGAAGATCAGTCAGATGATGAAACAAACATGGAAGCTCAACCCAAAATATCTCTTTATGCTCTTTCAGGTTGGTTAACAAATCAAACTATGCATGTAATGGCGAAAATTGGAAACTCTGAAATGGTTGTGCTCATTGATAGTGAGTCTACTCACAATTTCATTAATGACAAGGTGGCCAATATACTATAGTGACCTGTCATTCCAACAGAAAGTTTCAATGTCAAGGTGGCTAATGGAAAACCATTAACATGTCAAGGGCGATTTAAGAATGTCCACATTTTGATCCAAGGTATTCCATTTTTCATTACACTTTATGCTTTACCGCTAAGTGGATTGGATTTGATGCTAGGTGTTCATTTGTTAGAGCAATTGGGCACTGTAACTTGCAATTAGAGACAATTAACTATAGAGTTCATATGGGCCAATCAAATTCATAAATTGCAAGGAATTGATAGCCAAACGATTAGGCCCACTTATATGAAAACTTTTTACAAAGACGTTAAAAAGCTATTAGGCCCACCTATATGAAGACTTTTTACAAAGACATTAAAAATGCAGGAACTATGTTTGTTGTGTGTGTTTAACCTATGGATGATGCCTCATCAACACCAATTCATCCTGAAATGCAACAATTATTACAAAAATTTGAAGATTTATTTCAAGAGCCTAAGTAATTGCCACCCATTAGAACAATTGATCACCACATCAATTGGAAAGAGGGGATTGAGTCAATCAATGTAAGACCTTACAAGAATGCCTATTTTCAAAAAGCTGAAATTGAAAAACAAGTTCATGACATACTAAAATTAGGTCTTATACGATCTAGTAGTAGTCCCTTTTCATCCCTCGTTTTGTTGGTTAAAGAAAAAGACAGAGCATGGCGCTTTTGCACTAATTATAGAGTACTTAATGAAGTAACCATTAAAGATCGATTCCCTATTCCCACTGTTAATGATATGCTTGATGAGCTCCATAGAGCTTTTTATTTCACCAAACTTGATTTACGTTCCAGGTTCCATCAGGTACGAATTCACCCTCCAAATATTCTCAAAATTGCACTTCGTACTCATTATGGTCATTCCAAATATTTAGTGATGCCTTACAGTCTTTGTAATGCTCCATCTATATTTCAAGCAATTATGAATATAATATTTTGACCTTAACTCTCCAAAAATTTGCACTAGTATTTTTTTATGACATTTTAATATATAGCCCCAATTGGACCATGCATATTGAACATGTTTCCAATGGTCTTGAAATTTTAAGGCAGCATCAATTTTTTATTAAATTGAGCAAATGTGTATCATAACTTGCCCTGTCACCAATCTCTTAAAAAAGGGAATTTTGGGTAGCCAGATAAGGCAGAACATGCTTTTCAAAATCTTAAACAAGCCATGACTACAACTCCTACTTTGGTGATGTCAAATTTTAACGAGTCCTTTGTCATTGAAGTTGATGCATCAGGGGATGGCATAGGAGCAGTCCTCACTCAACAAGGGAAACCCGTTGTATTCATGAGCAGAGCATTAGGTGCTATAAAGCGTACTTGGTCCACATATGCCAAAGAGATGTTGGAAATTGTTCAAGCCATTTTAACTTAGAGACCATACCTATTAGGCGAAAAGTTCTTCTTCAAAACGTACCATTGGATTCTCAAATACCTGCTAGACCAATGCATCTCAACACCAGAGCAGCAAAATGGGTTTCTAAGTTGCTAGGCTATGATTATGAAATCATATATAAGCTAGGTAAGGGAAACACTGCAGTTAATGCCTTATCACACCTAGTTGATAGTCCAAGCCTGAATGCCATCACTGTTCCTCAAGTTCACATATGGGATTCAATTAGGACAGAATCCCAAGATCATCCCTACATGACATGTATGCCTCGATCCATCATTAGTGATCGCGATCTCATCTTCCTTAGCAATCTTTGGAAAGAGTTCTTTAAATTATCTGGGACTCAATTGAAGATGAGTTCTACATTCCACCCGCAAACGAATGGCCTATCAGGAGTAGTAAACTGCTATGTAGAGCAATATCTTTGGAGCTTTGTTCATTATCAATCGCGTAAATAGCACTCTTTTTTACCTTGCACCAAATTTTGGTATAATACTACTTATCTTTTCTCTACAGGCGTGACACCCTTCTAAGCTCTTTATGATCGATCACCACCAACAATCCCACAATATCACATAGGCACTTGTCCTTTTCATGAAGTAGATCACAACCTGGCTACTGGAGATGCTTTATTGAAACAATTTAAAAATAATTTGCATGCTACCAACAATCAAATGAAGCAAAGAATTGATTCTAAGAGAAGGGATGTCGAATTTGAAGTAGGCGTTATGGTATTTCTTATGCTTCATCCTTGTCGTTAGTGTTTAGTATTCAATCGTGCCTGCCAGAAGCTTGCTAGTCGATTTGATAGGTTGTATGAGGTTGAGAAAGGATTGGCAAGGTCGCTTACAAACTCAAACTTCCTACTGGTTCTTGAATACACCTAGTTTTCCATGTATCAATGCTCAAAAAACTAGTTGGTGACAATTGGGCTTCCATCTTTGTTATGAAGATGGTGAATTCCTCTTGGAACCAGAGGTAGTTTTGGAGACATCATGGATAAAAAGGGGCTCAAAGTTTGTAAAAAAATGCTTAGTCAAGTGGAAGAGGCTTCCAGACGAAGATGTCAATTAAGAAAGCACTAAGGAACTGCAAGAAAGGTTTATGAACCTTGAGGACAAGGTTACGATAGAAGGGGGAGGTAGTGTTGAGATTAAGAAGTCCATAAGAATCTCAAAGCCAAATCACAGATATTCCTAATACAATGGACGTGGCCACATTATTCTCCAAGCCTTTGGCTACTACGTGTTCATATTATTAGCCAAGTCTTTTGTTGCACGCAATGTTATTGGATTTAAAGAGCTGAAAGAACAGCCTTGGACTCAGTCAAGGTAACGTGTCAATATGCTTGCTAAAGGTTTCAACATGCTTGCTTTTGAATAGGCCTAGTCAGTACTGTAGTGGTTATTAATTTTGATCATTTATTATTATGTTTTTTACTATTTTTAAATAGGAATGTGTTGCAAGGATTAAGATGAGTTGTTACGCCTACTTTCTATTTAAAGTTCTTTAGTGAATAAACGAAGCAAGTAAAAATTAAAACAAATTCAGGTCCTTCTCACCTTACGTAGAACTCGTTCCATTTATGCTTTGTTTAGGACCTATCAGTATAATAATAGTATGTCAAACCATACGAAATAAAAGGAATTTTACCATTATGCGTTTGTCTTTCTGATTTTCGTTGTATATAATGCTATCTTTCTTGTTCCTTCTTTGTTTTGTAGGTTGATAAATACAACTAAAATTATACCGGTGATTCACGGAGTTGAAATTTTATTATTAAGAAATTTCAAGCATTTCTTGTTAATTTTGAGTGTTTAGATTTATTAAGCACTAAAATTTTATATTTTCATGCAGTTACTCTATTCAAATTCATGTTTAATTTTGAATAGATCATTTATAAATTATTAGGTCATTTTTATTTTAATGTGAAGTTAAAAATAAAAAAATATTCTATATATATATCTTTAAAAATTATAAATCAATGCTGACACACTCCTCTTCCACTGTGAATCTACGTGATACTTGTAAATTAGATTTTAAAACTTGGCTCCTAATTTAATAATAAACAAAGGACTTCTTTCTTTAAGAATTATGAATGATCGATTGACGAGCCTACCTTTACATGTGGTGATGACTTATGTACACCGATGATGGGTATAATAGTCATCATACTTGAATAACTACTAAAAGGTAGTTATATACAGAAATAAACAAGGCAGCGTTTGAAACATTCATATACATCTGTGAGTATTGGTTTCATGCGGTGAAGAGGATTTCTGTAGTGACAAAAAATCTGGAGAGTTTTTTCTGAAATGGAAAAATCTGGAAATACACAGTGCTTTAACCGGTGGAATAACAACCAAAAACCAAGTATGTGTTTTTTGTTTTCTATGCATATATAAGATCGATCCTTGGAATATACATAATCTATGTTGTTATGTTTTGTATTTGATCCGTTCAGATTTTCCTAACAATGGTATCAGAGATGATATATTGATTGCTAGTAATGACTGTGTGTTTCTTATGGAAATCAAAGAATGGTTATCATCTGAATTTGAAATAAAAGACATGGGTGAAGCGACATACATTCTTGGAGTCAAGATTTTAAGAGATCGTTCAAAAAGATTGTTATCACTTTCACAAGCGATGTACATTCAAAGAATTCTTGAACGATTCCGTATGCAAGATTGCAAACCAATTGATAATCCTAT
>JANKYE010612371.1:0-11188 GCA_032467995.1 Erythroxylum dillonii | reverse complement strand
GGAGGAGACTCAAACCAAAACATAAGGCCACGATTGTGGGGGACTTGCCACGATCGTGACAGAAGCACCAACATTGGGCCATGATCGTGATAAAAGCTCAATCATAGGCCATGATCGTGGGGAATCTTACACAATTGTGACAGAGAGAAGGTAAACTGGCCATAATCGTACACCAAGTGCCACGATCGTGTCCTGGGCATAGATAGGATTGGAATCACTTTCGAATTCAAGTTTTCGAGGTACGTTTCAGACATTTCGAATCCTAGAATGGCACTAGAGTTGCCTTAATTGGAGAATACTATAAAAGGATAATGATGGAACCCTAGAAGAGAGCCTACATTCGGCCTACATTTGGAAACCCAAAAGAGAGAGAGAAAGAAGAGAGAGAGAAGAAGAAGAAGAAGAGGCTTTCGACGTCGAAGCTTCCCAAAATAGGTGATCTCTCGATGCCACTACTATCTTGAATCATCCAACCTGAGTTTCATTTCCCCCCATTTACCTTTTTATTCATTTAATGTGTAAGATTGAGATGGGATGTATGGATATAGATTTTGAGTTGTTCATAATGTTTTAACTTTACCTTCTGGATTTTGCTTATCTTTAATGTTAATCTAGTTGATTTGTGTTTACTTAAGTTGGCTGATATGATTGACTGATCTATTTGCATATTTCAGTAATAAACAAAGAGGGTGAACCAGATAAAAATTATTAGATTGGATTAACGAGAGCTAAATGATCTAATTGACCAATTAATCAATCTAGTCGGTAATTTCATAGAGAGAGATCGCGTGCAAGACCCGATTGTTTATTAAAGAGCTTTAAAACTAATTAGAATTATAGGTAATTTGTGAATTAAGAGATTGCAAGTCCATAATTCGATTAGGGTTTACAATTTATGGAATGATTATAACTCGAGAGAGAGTAATCAACCTTATGATCGTCTAAAACCGACACCCCATAAACACATAAAGGGTTATATTAGAATTAATGAGAGGTAAAATCCCCTCTCCTATAGCTTGATTAATTTTCTTTATGGATTTCCATTATTACATTATTGTTGCCTGTTTGTTTTGAGAGAAATGAATGAAATCTGTAACGAAGGTCCATTTTGAATTTATACTTATCTTTGAATGATGGTTTCATGAGTTGAGTTTGCTTATGTGCACCAGTGAAAATTAGTCATGATGAGTGTAGTAGCTTGACACTTGAGTTGGCTAAAGCTTAAGGGATTGCATGCTTTGATCTTTATGAAAATGAAATGATAGAATCTTATTAATTGTATTTGCTCTTTTCTTGAGGATAAGCAAAAGTTTAATATGGGGATGTTGATAGGTGTAGATTCATTATAATTTGATATGTGTTTAGTGGTTAAGTTGATTGTTTAGTGTATGTTTAGCTTAAGAATTGTGTTAGTTCATAAAATTTTGTGCTTTAAGTTTTCTTTTAGTGAGAACATGTTTTTAAGCTTTAATTATATATATATGAGGTGTCGTGATGAATTTGTTAGTGTTTCAGGGCATTTAGAAGAGTTTTGGACGAGACCAAAACCAAAACACAAGGCCACGATCATGGGGGACTTGTCATGATCGTGATAGAAGTACCAACATTGTACCATAATCATGACAAAAGGTCAAGCATAGGGCCACGATCATGGGGAATCTACCACGATCTTATCAAAGAGTAGGTAAACCAGCCACAATCGTGGCCTGGGTGCAGAGAAACACAGAGTCACTTTCGAATTCAAGTTTTTAATGGACATTTCAGACATTTCGGACCTTGGAAGGACACTATAGTTTCCTTAATTAGAAAAGACTATAAAATGATAATGATGGAACCGTAGAAAAGAGCCTACATTTTGCCTACATTTGGAAACCTAAAAGAGAGAGAGAAAGAAGTTAGAGAGAGAAGAAGAAGAGGGTTTCGACGATGAAGTTTCCCAGAATAGGTGATCTCCTGATTCCTCTACTCTCCCGAATCATCCAACCTAAGTTTCATTTCCTCCCTATTTACCTTTTTATTCGCTTAATGTGTAAGATTGAGATGGGTTGTATGGATATGAATTTTGAGTTATTCATGATGTTCTAACTTTACCTTCGTGATTTTACTTATCTTTAATATTAATCTAGTTGATTTGTGTTTACTGGAGTTGGGTGTTGTGAATGATTGATATATTTGCATATTTTGGTAATAAACCGAGAGGGTGAACCAGATAAAAATGATTAGATTAGATTAACGAGAGTTAGGCAATCTAATTGATTATTTAATCAATCTAGTTGGTAATTTCATGGAGAGAGATCCTGTGAGAGACCTGGTTATTTATTAGAAAGCTTTCGAACTAATTAGAATTGTGTGTAATTTGTGAATTGAGAGATTGCAAGTCCATAATTTGATTAGGGTTTTTAATTTAGGGACTGATTATAACTTGAGAGAGAGTAATCAACACTACGATCATCTAAAATTGACACCCCATAAACATATAAAAGGCTAGATTAGCATTGATTATAAGTGAAATCCCCTCTCTCATAACTTGATTAATTTTTTTATGGATTTCCATTATTACATTATTCTATTATTGCTAGTTTGTTTTGATTTAATTTACTTTTTAGTTATTATTCAAATTTAAGTCTTAAACAAAGAATAACCTAAATTAAGTGGTGCCCAAGCACAATCTCTGTGGGACGATATATACTTTTTACCACAAGTAATGAATACTTACAGTTTTTAGTGTAAAACAAGTAATTGGTATTGCAATTCAATAGTTACCAATTTAGCTCAGGGTGCTTTCATTCCTGATTGAAATATTGGAGATAATATCCTGTTGCTTAAGGAATTTTTGAAAGACTACAACTGAGGTAAGATTCTCAATAGTTGCCTAATCAAGATTGATTTTTTCAAGGCTTTTGACTTTGTTAACTAGAGGTTCATCTATTTATGTCTTGATGTTTTGTAGCTACCTTCTCAATTCAACGACTGAGTAATGTCATGCATCCAAACCCCTAATAAGTTTTTTTTCTAATTTTGGATTTAAATCTCTTTAATGTGTTGAAATTTTTATTTAAAATTAATGGACTTGTTTCTTAATTGTTCTTAGATGATTTTCAACACATAGGAGATGAATTTGAATAAAAAAGATGCAAAGAAAGCAAAGGTAACTTAAATTCCCAACTAGTAGAAATTTTTTTGACTAAGTGTGGGCACGTGCAAAGGAAAAGTTTATCTACAGAATCTAATTTGAAACCAGATTCGATAAACTTAGGATTTTAATTATTGTAAGAATCAAGTTGTTTTCCTTATATGGGGATCTGCTACCTGATTTTGTGGGGAAGTGTATCTAATAAAGATATCGATAAGAGGGAAGACAAAGACCTTTTGAGACATATCAGCTTTTCACGATTTTCTTCTATTTGGTTTTTTTAGGAGTTTTTAATTTTTCTTAAAAAAATTAAAGAGATGGAGACAATATGTCCTACTACCTTTTTTTTAGGTTTTACCTCTATTATAAGTAGCTAAATCTTTCTTCTAGGTTAAAGGAAACCAACGTTATCATCTAATATGTGTGAGATTTTCTAAATAAAGTTTATTTCATTGATGAATAATAAGTGTCTTTAGTATTGCTTTTTATGATTGAATTGATTGATCTCTAGGTTGCGCAACTAAGAATTGATTGATTTAATTTACAGCCAAATTAGTAAGATTTGACGTTAAGTTTTGCTAATCTAAAATGAAAATTAGGATTACCATCTTTACGTTAGGGGTTGGGAAATTTTAAGAAAGATACTTATCTAGACTAACAACATATTGTATATGTGTTGTCTTCCTCAGTAGTTCTCTTGGTTCTTAAAGTTATTAATTAATCAAACTTAAGATTGTATCTAAGTTGTAGTTAATAAGAGTGTTTAGAATATATGTTTCTATTCATCTAATCCTAAGAGAGAACATCACTCAATGAGTATTTGTTAATGGACCTAATTTTATATCAATAATCCATACTAGTTTGATACTGTAGGTGACCTGAAACAAAGGTTTGTTCATCAATTTTCTAAATATAATTATTTTTGTTTATTTCTAATTTTTGTTGTTTTTAATTTCTTAAAATCACATTAATTCAATCTCCCCAATTTGTTTTAGTTTTTAACTTGTGAATCATTTACCCATAGATTCTTCGTGGGAACAATCTCAACTCTTCACTAACTACATATTTCATTATTAGAGTTGGTATTAATTTGGTTGCAGGCAGCAGCATTACCAACCCCATCCCTGAGTATCCTAGCTAACTGGGTTCCTGCTAAACCTATTCATATTGCTAAAAGGGATCTAATAAGGGGATCATTTATCCCCTTCTTATTCACTCTTGTGATGAAGGGATTCTCTAGATTGACTAGTAAACTAATATCTTGCAATCAGAGTTTTCAATTCCATTATAAATGTAGGGCACTTAACTTTACTTACCTGTTGTATGTTGATGATCTAATGATCCTTTTTGGTGCTAATTCTTATTCTATCACTGTGATGATGCATGTTTTGTATTTATTTGTTGGATGGTTAGGTTTAACTCTCAACTCTAGAAAGAACAGTTTTTACCTCTCAGTTGATGTGAGGAACACTATTAAAATACAGAGAATAGTAGGGCTAGACTTGCAATCTGCCCCCTTTCACTACCAGGGAGTCCCAATCACATCTTCTAAACTAAAGTGTTATGATTGCTTGTCACTTATTGAAATAATTAAGGCAAGAGTAAATGCTTAGCAAAATAGGTTCCTTTCCTATACTACCAAGCCGACTCTTATCATTTCAATGCTGAGTAGATTACATTTATAGTGATTGACTCACATTGCATGGCCAAGGAAAGTCCTCAAAAAGGCTGATAGAATCAAAAAAGCGTTTTTATGGTCAAGTGGCATTAAACACTCAAAGAATGCTAAAATAAAATAGAGTGAGGTTGTAATTTCAAAGAAACTTGGGGGTTTTGGGATCATTTCTATCTCTACCATACAGAAGGTCCTAGTGTGCAAATGGCTCTGGTGGATATAAACTGAACATAATGCTCTTTGGGTCAAGTGGATGTATAGGTATCACTTTGAAAATGTGAATTTTTGGCAAACTCTTTGTACTAGGTAGTTTTCTTAGATTCTTATCCAGAGGATGAAGTTAAGAGACTTTGTTTGTCCTTGTATTAAGCACAAGATTGGAAATGGAGAAAGAACTTGGCTTTGGTATGACAATTGGATGGACGTGAGTCCTCTTATTCTTAACCATCTTGCTCAACATTTGATAAACATAATTCCTCTTAATATTAAGATTTCATCTTTGATCTTCAATGGTCAATAGAGAGGGAATTTTTGAGGTTTCGATACTTTGGGCCAACATTTCCCTTGTATAGATAATGAGTAGATGGATGACTCTATCATTTAGTCCCCAAATACGAGTGGTAAATTCTCTAATAAATCTTACCATCAGATTTTTTCCAAAGGGATTACCTGAAGTAACTTGGTCTTCGCTTTTATGGAAAAATGTCATTCTACCCAAAGCCTCTTTTATCTTTTAAATTGCGATTAAAAACAGACGCAATACTAAGAGTCAATGGCACAACAATATGGATACAACCTATGTTTTATGTAAAATGGGAGCCAAGGATAGATATCATCTCTTTTTTTTGTATAGATACTCGAAAGTTGCCTGGAGTAGAATTTTGTATATGATTCCTAGTAACAAGTATCCTTATACTTGTGAGTATTCATTTGTTTGGGCAATCTGAAACTCTAAAAAAGGTATGTCTAATGTGGTTCTTTATAAGATTGCTTTTAACACTACCATATACTCCCTTTGAAAGCAACAAAACTTACATAGATTTGCCAACCTTGAAGAGGATAAAAATTAGTTTACAGATAAGATCATTAACTGGATCATAGCCACTTTAATTGCTAAAAATTTAGAGCTTGATATCCTCTCAGATATGAAACATAGATGGAATTTGTAGCATGGATTATCTTACTATGATTAATCGCTAATTCTCTTTGTAATATATTAGTCTGTACAAAATTTTTTGAACTCATTACAATGTTGTAGTATTTTTATCTATAGATAATACCATATTTATTTTTTAAACAAAAATTCTATTAAGATAATCGATATGTATAGTATTTGAGTTTAGATAAACGTCGAATGCTTACTGACCTTGAGAGATGTATGACACATCCCTAATCTAAGGCTAAATTTTCTATCAGTTAATATGTTAGACATGGAGGATTTTAGCACACTTTTAGGGATAGGAAGTAGAAACTATATGAAGGTGCAATGATGGTTGCCTGAGGAGAGTTATGTTGCTTATTGTATAAGACACACTTAAAGGTGTGTGGTGGTAGAAAAGTATACATAACCGAAGAAGAAACTTCACCAAATTTGTGGCATCAACGATTGGGATATAAGAGTAAGAAGGGATTAAAGTTGTTAGTTGGTAAATCCCTTATCCCAATTAAGAATTCGCAGTCACTTAATCTTTGTGATCATTGCTTGACTAGAAAGTAATATAGAGTCTCTTCAAGAGAAGATCTATAAGGAAGTCAGAGTTATTAAAGTTGGTGCATTCAGATGTCTATGACCCTATTGAGGGGGAGTCATTAAGATGTAACAAATATTTTGTTACATTTATTGATGATACTTTGATGAAGACTTAAATGTGCAAATTGAACTCTAAGAGTCAAGTACTTGAAACTTTCAAGAAGCTTCATGATATGGTAGAAAGGGAAGTTGAGAGGAAGCTGAATTATCTAAAAATAGACAATAGAGAAGAGTATATTTTCAAGTTTTTTGAAGAATACAATACATTAGATGGCAATATGTATGAGAAAATCGAACCAATGACTCAACAACATAAATTGGTTGTAAGAGGATAAACAAAAACATTGTGGAGAAAGACTGTTGCATGCTCAGAATGTCTATAGTGTTAAAGACATTTTGGGGATGAGCAATCCAAACTGTGGTCTACTTGATTAATCGAGCTCCATTAGTTTCATTAGATTTTGAGATTCTTGAGAGATAGTGAACTAACAAGGATCTCACATATCATCATTTGAGCATTTTTGGCTTTACGGTATTTAGACATATGCCTAATGATCAACGAAAGAAACTTGACTCAAAATTGATCCCTTGCATCTTTGTTGAATATGGTGGTGATTAGTTTGACTTTAAACTTTATGACCTCGAGAAGCAAAAGGTGGTCAGGAGTATGGATGTAGTGTTTTGGAGCATGAGAGAGGTACTAATCTTCTTAGTGGAGAAAAATCATCACACTGCAGCTCATCATATGACACATTCAGTTCTTCGTTAATTCCTTCAACTATTGAGTAGTCTCTAAGTGAAGAAGATGAAGTGAGTGACCAAATATACATTGGTAGTGATTAGTTACAATCTAAAAACGATGAGATACATAAACCACATCTAGATAATATTGAAAATGTATCTATTAAGGATAATGAGTAGGGGAGCAATTGAATCTTATAGCAGATGAAAAATAAATTTAAAGATCAATAAAAGAGAAAATGCTTCCACAAGGTATCCAAGTTCTAAATACCTGGTACTTACTGTTGAGGGGCAGTCTAAAAATGTGCAAGAGGTTGCATCTTATGAAGACAAAGATCTTTGGCTTATAACTATGAACGAAGGGAGGGATTCTCTGATAAAAATAATTCATATAAGCTTGCAAAACTTCCAAAAGGCAAAAGGGTATTGAAGAATAAGTGGGTATTCAAGATAAAGAGAGATGATAATAAGATGGTAAAGCATAAGGCAAGACTAGTAGTGAAAGGATTTAATCAAAAGAAAGGTATTGACTTTAATGAAATATTTTTACCAGTAGTCAAGATGACCTAAATATGAACAGTTTTAAGTCTAACAGCCTATTTGGATCATGAAATCAAACAACTGGATGTTAGAACAACCTTCTTACATGGAGATTTGGAAGAGGAGATATACATTGAGTAGCCAGAAATTTTCAAAGCTAAAGGTAAGGAAATTTTGGTTTATAAGTTGAAGAAAACTTTGCACATCTTAAAACAAACTCCAAAGCAGTGCTATTAGAAGTTTGATTCCTTTATGATGGATCATGGTTACAAACAAACTTATGTCAATGTTTGAATGTATTTCAAGAAGTTCTCGAGTGAGAACTTTACCTTTCTTCCACTTTATATTGATGATATGCTAATTATGGGTTAAGACATTGGTGCAATCCAAAATTTTAAGGAGGACTTGTCCAAATCATTTGATATGAAAGATTTGGGATTTTCCTAGTTATGATTGTGCTGCATTTTCTTCATCTGCTGCTCCTCCTCCTCATGCGCTGTCATTTTTTTCCTTCCCATGTTATATTGTGTTCTCCTTCAATTGTTATTGATTTTGCTCATGTTTGTCTCGTTTTACATTTTCTACTCCTTAGATGTATCTGTTTAGCTCTTCACTGTGGTGTCTTTTCACTCCTTGCTTGTCCACTTTTCATCATCTAGCCATCACTCATTAAATTCACATTCAACCACGCAAAAACATGCACCATGAGTGTTGATTTCTAGTAGCCCTCTTCTATAGGTTTTATGCTTTATCCCATTCTTTTATTCTTTATCTTATCTTCTCTTGCTCAAATTTTCTTTTTCTTGCTCCATGAAAACAAGTGAAAATTAATCTTCGAAAAATGGCTAATATCATGCTTTTGACTTACTTTAACTTCTTTGCTTCCGAATTGTGCCTAAAATCTTATATGAGTCAAAATGAGTTTCTTAAGCAATTTCATGTCAATAATTGCTAAGTGTTATGGAATAATTTCATTATCAATTAAGAACCTATCAATGTCGCTCCAATGGAAACTTGTAAGGGGATGCTTTGGTTAAAAATGCTCCCTCAAGAGTTGTATGTGAAGCAAGAAGACTATTTTTTTTTGTAATAGTCAAAATTCTATTGACTTATGCAAAAATACTATATATCATTCTTGTAAAAAGCACATAGATGTGTCATATATCATTGGTTGAGGTCGATGATAAAAGAGCAAAATTAATGTTAAAGAAGGTTCATACAAATTTCGGTTCCCAAAAATAAGCATGAGCTTTGTAGTAAGCTTACTAGGATGTATCTTAAGTAGATAATGGAGAATAACTTGTCTTCCCCTTATTTGGGTTGTAAGGGGAGATTGTTAAGTGTCTAATCCTATTTTGAGACTTTCGGTGATCATAGACACCTTTATGATTCATGAGAATGATAAACAAGTGAAGACAAGATAGAAAAATCTCCTCTGAAGAGTTACATGGTTGTGTAGAGTGCAAATAAACCACGTAAGTCTCTAAAAACTTGTGAAGGAATGTGTGAAGATTGAAGACATACACAGTCATATACACGCTTGCATAAAGATACATGTCCATATGTGGAGATCGTGTAACTCTTTGTAATTGCGTACAATTGCGAGTAAGGCAGTGCTAAAAATACATGGTCCCTTACATGACCATATAAATGACTTTGTACAGTGTAAAAAGAGATATAAAAGAGAAAAAGACATAGGTTTTTATAAAGAGTGAAACCATAATGTCCAAAAGTAAGGAAAAATAGAGAGAGGGAAAATAGTGTTGTATTCTCATCCTTGTTTGATTAGTTTTGAGATTAGTTTGTATGATTGTTAATTGTGATATCAACTTTGGTTTAAATACTGAAACTTTGTAAGACAGTTTGTTGTTGTGGTGTGAGAGATCAATCTTGATGTAAAGCCTTATTGAGTTTAGTGAATTTGCTTATTGATTTGTTCCGTGGTTTTTTCCTTTATACTTAAGGGTTTTCCATATAAATCTTAGTGCTTCTTTCATCCTTAATTTTCTTATTCTCATATTATTTTGCTAGTGTAAGTTAAAGAGTTCTTTCTTGTTGTTGATATTTGGTTAATCTTTTAGAGAGTTGTGTTATTGTCTTCCAATAATATGGATAAAATGAGATTAACTAATCGTCAATATCATTAGATCCATCTCACGTCAAATCATTCCATTCATACCCACTGTAGATGCCCCCAAAGAATAATGGACCATTTTAGCTGACATTTATTTCAAACCATCCTGTGGAAGAATCAAAATTATTAAAAATCAACTCAAAAACAACAACAAAAGTACCATGTCCATAAATTTGCTACAAGCAATCAAATTCAAGGCTAATGAACTGGCTATCCTTGGTGCACTGTTATTTTATGAAGATCTTACTGATAAGATTCTTAATTCCCTTGATAATGATTATAAAGGATAACTTTGTGTAGTTCAAGCTAAGGATAATGCCATACCATTTGATGAACTATATGAAAAAGGTTCTCCATTTTTAAGCTTCTAATGTTGACGGTAAGTCAAAACCATCGCACTTTCTGGCCTCTACAAACTATATTAGCCAAAACTTTAATGGAAGAAGAAATAACTCTAATCATCCTATATATTCAAATACCTAAGGCTCAAATAATTCAGATTGGTGTAATAACAACAATCAGGATCACATTCCAATAAGAATCTATGTCCTTATCAAGGATATTGTCAAATGTACAAAATTTAAGGCCATAAAGCTAAAAATTGTTCATTATGCCGAGTGGTTCCAATTACAAAATGGAAATTCATTATAGGCTTAACATCTTCATCTCAGCCCTAAGCAAACTATTCTACATCAAACCAAAAATGTCTAAGGGATAATGTTGTAACTCATCATCTTATATTTGACCTAAGCAACTTATCTTTTCATATACTATATGAAGCCTTTGATGACATTTTTATCCGAGATGGTACAAGTCTTTCCATGACCCATACTAGTTTCTCTTCTTTAGACACTCCCAACTTTAAGTTTTCCTTAGATAATATTCATCGTGTGCCTAACATGAATTATAATTTAATCCCAATCTAGCAATTTTGAAATTCAAACAATATTTCTATTAAATTCTTACCCTCTTATTTTCTTACGAAGGACCTTCACACTAGTGTATTGCATTTGAAGTGTAAAACCAAAGAAGGAGTGTTTAATTGGCAAAATAACTCGTCTACACTTGCCTTCTCCACAACCAAAGCCATATCATTTAAGTGACATTCAAAACTAGGTCACCTTATATTTTTAATTCCAAATCACATTGTGTCATTCCACAATTTAGATTTATCATCATCTTTAGAGTCTAAGTCTTCTGGTAATGCATATCATT
>JANKYE010612266.1:0-11188 GCA_032467995.1 Erythroxylum dillonii | reverse complement strand
GTATTGGCCGGAATTGACTGTTCCGGCCGGTACCGTCCGGTAAACGCCGGTACCGACCGGTATTTGGTCCCGGTACCAACGTTCACCGTTTCGTTCCGTTCTCTGGCCAGTACCGACCTGTATGGAACGAAATCCATAACACTGCTACTAACCAAGTTAACTCCACCTCACTTAAATAACACTTTAATGCTGATATGACATAACATTATTATATTTTTTAAAATTAAAATGGACACATTAGCTACTATATGAAATATATAAGAATGGATCCTACTTGACACGTGACAAGTGAGACCTGTTGTGTGAAATGTATAATTGTATACTTCAAAGTCATAAGACAATGCAACCCACTTTGGACCCTTTTTCTATTTAAAAAATATATGCTAGCATGATATTTAATTGATGAAGAGTTAATCTTGTTAAATTTTTCTTTTATTTAAGGTTTATTTTGAATATTTTAAAATCTTTAAAATTAAATTTGAACTTCCAAATGTTAAATTTTAAATTATATTTTATTATAAATATTAAATTTCACTTTTCGAGAATTTACTAGAAGGGTTGGATTAGATATAGCAGAAATATCCAAAGTACCATAAGTTGAATTCTGGCATTGTACGTCAGCTGATCATTCAAAGTGGCACCTTGTCTCATTTAGAACCATTCATTTGCCAACGTGATCACTTGTCAACCACTGTTTTCTATTAGCTGTCTTTGTGTGACATGAAACATTGGATTCAATCAATGTTTGTCATCTGCAACCAAAAGACAATCTAGTACCTGTTGTCGTGCGACTGCGAGGGGCATTATCCTACTAGGGAGTTGAGAGCCACTCACAGCTGATAATAAATACATCTTTTCACCGGTGGGGGCAATTTCACAATTCCTCACTTTTTTGACGTGAAAGTGATGGTTGACAGGGAAGGATCATGCAGAAGAAGCGCAACACTCGTGGATTAAATTGTCACCGTCCTTTAAATCGAGGCGGAGAAGGTGGATACGATTGCGCTTTGTTCTGAAACGTTGGTATATGTGTGGTTCTCTTTTCTTATCCCCAGCTACAATACACTGTTCTTCCACTACCTGTGTATATATTTTCATGCTTCGTCCAATACTCTCTCTTCTATGAGCCTTCGCTTTTCTCTTTAAATTTAGAAACATGTCAGTTCATAACAATGGCTTGCAGGAAGATGCACAATGGCAAGAGCTAAAGCTCCCACATTTATTACATACTGATGCAGTTCAAAACCTCCACGCAACTATCCAAAATAAGTGGGATTTTCTCCGACAGTCAGCATGCCAAACCGCGGCTGGAAGAGCACTGTGGAAGCATGTTACTCATGACCCACTTGCAGACTTGCTAGCAGGAGAGACATACCTTAGAAAATGTCATGAGAAGATAAAGAATGACCTTCTTAACAATGCCAGGGAAATTTCAGGAGTAATTCTTGCAGTTCGAACCCTTTGGTTTGATTCGAAGCTAGAAGCTGCTCTTGACTCTTTAAGTGGGGGAACGCAAGTAGTCCTCCTTGGCGCAGGTTGGTCATCCATCTATTCATCAATTTTACTTGTTTCAAGTTTGAAATCCGACTGATATCAGTCCCCTCTCCCAGCATTCAGTTCAAATTTAAAGTCAGAAATCATACTATAATTAACACTTTAACATCTAGAATTGGAGTATGGGCCATGACACAAGTCCAGTTATATGTAACTATTACAGAAAGGAATCAGTAGATCATACTAGAGGTTCTGACCTTTAGTCAATTGTGCTTTCCCTGACAAAATTTCTGCATATAGATCAAACTAGGGTGCACAGTTGTCGAAAGTGAACCATAAAGTTCAAGATTCGACTAAGTCTACTGAACTACAAGCGGGTTTGTCAGTTAGTGGATGATACAACCAAACGCTCAAAAGAAAAGACAAGATAAAGCTTTAGTGCGACTTCCAGACTGCTATTGATTAGTATAAGTAACAGTAACTTGTGACATAATTTGACCGCTGGTAATTGATAAAAGATGAGTGCTCTCTGAGGCTGCTCTAGTCACGGGCAATGGGAAAAGTTATTTTGCATTCAAGTAGTTAAAACATCTTACTATGTCTGGTAACAAAACTTTGCTATCCAATGTCAGGAATGGATACCAGAGCATACCGTCTAAGCTGCCTGAAGGAGAGCGATGTCTTTGAAGTTGATTTTCCTGAAGTTTTAGAAGTTAAAACCACTCTTTTAGAGGCAGCAAACGAATCAATCAACAACGACCAGCATCCAACATTGAAAGCAAAATCTTTATGTAGAGTGGCAGCTGACATAACGAATAACGATTGGCTTGAAAAGCTTCAGAACTCAGGCTTTGTTCCAGAAAAAAGTACAGTTTGGGTTCTAGAAGGTATCATCTACTACCTCTCCCACTCTGACGCCATGCAAGTATTGCAGATCATTGCTGATAAGTGTGCCCTTGCCAACACGGTTCTGTTGGCAGATTTTATGAACAAGCAATCAACAACGCTATCCAGCTCCAACTTCCATTTCTATTGTGATTGGCCAGAGCGCTTACTTTCATCTCTGGGATTTTCCCATGTAAAGCTTTCACAGATTGGCGACCCTGATGCTCATTTTGGGCTCACGCCCGATCCATCAAATCTGTTCAACAAGCTCCGCAGCTTGCCCAGGTCAATGCAAACCCACCCAGATGATGGATCACCTTGCTGCCGCTTGTATTTGGTGCTGGCATCTGGTCTAACCAGTCAAACGTGGTCCATATAAAAGGCAATTTGAGCATAATGTAGAAACCATAGGTGTCTACATCAAATACAATATAGAAGTAAGCATCATTTTTACGAAGTAATAATCTAATAAATCATCTATGAAAAATCATACACCATGCTGTAGATCTTTTCAGGAAGTTCTTAATTTAGTTTATGATGCAATTATCGGCTTATATATTCTTCTACTACGATCAAGCTAATTATTCTACACAGTACAAAAAGCAAAGAATTATTGTTTGGTCGAGGACCAAACAGAAAAAGAAGGATAAAAGAATATACAGGTCATGGTTAAGTATCATACTCCTGGTGATCATACGTCAACAATAAGGGCTCAAGATGCCAGAGATACACGCAACACAAAATTCTCACTAAGTTACAGTATATACGGCAGAGAGTAAGATCTAATCTCCAGTAATTGTATATATGAAGTATTAACAATTGTAACTTATAACAGCCATGGCCAGTAAGCCGTCAGGAATGTACACGTGAAAGCATAAAAATAATTCGAGCAGATAATAACTAATTTATGAAAGACCCCTCTGGAGGGATGCATAAAGTAGCATTATTGGTACCATTAAGAGAGAGAGAGAGAGAGAGAGTAGTTCTATACTTGCAATACATAATTTTCACATCACCAAGCTCCCATGAGATATGGATACGAAGACTCTAAGCCACAGGAGCTACGAATGATTGGTACGTCGAAATACATCTTATCCCGTGGCAATCATAATATGTTAAGAAGATCTTCGTCGTGAAGACAACAATAGTATATCAAACCAAGTTTAGCAACTATGTTAACCCAATTAATAGTCCTAGCTGACCATTAATCACTATATTCATCTTGAAGTACTTAAATAGCAATTAAAAATATTATTAACATTCTATGACAAGCATTTAACAGCTATTCAGGTAAAACATTTTGGTTAGCTAATAGAGAATAAGAGTGAATTTCCGAAGAGTGGATACCTGATTATGCAAGTATGGCGAGAGAGAGAGAAAACTAATACCGTGTTCAAGAAAGTATTCAAAGAAGAAGTTAAGGAAATTTCACAGAGCCAAGTTACACTTTTTTTACGGTCGCGAGATGCCATGATAGAGAAACCTTGTCTGTGTGGAAGACTGTAAGAAGATACATAAATCAATGAAAAGTTAAGTGATTACTCCAATGAAAACAACGTAGAGGAGGAAGATGCAACCAATTCAAGCCAAACTTAAGACTAAATAAAAAAAGAAAGAAGAGAGCAAAGTTCACTTTTTTTTATGGTCAAGATGCCATGATAGAGAAACCTTGTCTGTGTGGAAGACTGTAAGAAGATACATAAAATTCAACGAAAAGGAAATTGATTGCGCCAATGAAAACAACGTAGGGGGAGGAAGATGCAATCAATTCAAGCCAAACTTATGACTAACTACAAAAAGAAAGAAGTGACTGCAAAACCTCGTAACAGGTATTGGCCTGAAAATTTTAATGCTGAAACAAAATTAACATTAGTCACGCTTCAAGGCAGTCCTTCACACTCTGCTCAAATTTGTCTAGTGAGGATAAAGCATTCATGAGAGTATCAACTGCCTTTTGCCTGCACGACAAAAGAAAAACAAAAGAGTAGAGTCATTAGGAAATTTTTGGTAAAATACAAGTGTATCCAATTTCACCATTTGAGTAGAAAAGAAACGGAGTTCAAAACTTTTGCAACAGTGATTCCACAATTCACATCAGTCAAAACTATTCTCAACTAGAAAGCTGTATCAACAAAATGAACAAATGGCAGCTGCCCAAAAGGTACCATAATTAAAGAAAACTCTCCCTTTTAACTCCTTACAAATCAATGACAATGTTTCATTAGTAAATAGGAAAATTCCAATCAAAAGGAAAAAATAATGTTTCTCCGTAATTCTACTCCAGAACATAACTTCTGCTACTGGATTTCATGCATTCCTGGACTCTTTCGCAGTAAACAGAATACTGAATTAAATTAATTTTGAACCATTTTGTTAGCTGGAAACAACAATTAGTCTGTGAAGAAAAAAGATAGAACTCATATAAAACATTTTGACACATTACACATTTTTAAATGTTATGAAAATCAAATAGAACTATATAGTTCGTCAACATTAAAAGCATCCAGTCTAGGACTATAACTAGGGATGACAATGGGTCAGATTGGGCTCAAGCCTATTAAGGCCCGAGCTTGAGTCCAACTTCACCCCGCCCGAGCGGTTTTTTTATATTTTTAGTTAAAAATGTAAAACAACATCGTTTTGCTTATATGTGTCGGGCTTCGGGCAGGGCAGGGTCTGGGTAGCCTGAGCCTAAGCTTGGCCCGTTATCCTTAGGGCGGGGCAGGCCAAATGTCATCTCTAACTATAACAAGTCTAAACTTTTTAAGCAAATATTGACTTATTTAGTAGAATTTTGGCTATTCGTTCAACATAAAAGCTAGAAGAGGCCAATGTTTACAGCACAATTTGTAAATAGGATCATGCACATTAGTGCCATACCGCGCGCATGTGATGACTGCTCAAAGGTACACCAGCTACACAATTGCAAGTTAAGAGATAACATTACCTATTGCGAGCAAGCTTAATATTGGCTTCATTAGCCACACCATTCAGAGAAGAGAAAGATCTGCATAAAAAGCATCAACAAGAAGAAAGCTCAGGACTTCAAATTTCTAGCACCTCCTCGTCTCAATAAGAATGAGCAATAAAAATTGACCAAAGAAAGTAGGATCTGAAGCCAATAAGAAATAAATTACTTGTTAATAATTGAAATTCCTATCATTCCCCTATGGAATCTGATAGAAACTGATATATTCAAAATACTCTAAAACGGTTTTTGACAATGAAACAGCACGACTATTTCATATAAGACTCACAATTTCAAAGATAAAAAAAAAGCAGAGAAAACTTTTGATGTGACAATGTTTCAGAAATCAGCATTAGGTACATGTAAGCAGCTGACATACAAATATGAGATTTCCGTAATCATAATTTTGATTTTGGTTTCACTAACCTCTTAAATACGTGCATAGAACCAGTTACAATCGCCGTAAACTTCAAGATGGTTATAAGATTTCTTGCATCTTGATTTCATTATTTGACAGGTATTATTGTCAATGCAACATATAAAAAAATGGCCAAACCATGCGTGAGAAAACATTAACAGCACACCCATCGAAAGAAAGAAATAATAGGGTTACCTACTTTATAAGGTCATCTAGTATCGCCTCAGCTTCCAGCTTTATAGGGTCCTTTTCGTCAAGCAACGAAGAAGCATTTTTCACAATTAATCTAAACGTACAAACCTGAACAAGCAACGATTCAATTGCTAATTAATAAAGTAAGATATTGGAAAGTAATCAAATGTGGAAACAGAGAAATTTGTCAATACCTCAACACCGGTATTCGCCTGAAAATTAACGAAGGAATTGCGCTCTTGCGCGACACAATCCCTGAAAGCAGATTTCAACTGCCTCTGAATTTCCTCTGACTCCTTTTCCGTAAATTCAGAATCACTACTTGCTGATCAAATCATAAAAACCAACAAATTTTTCACACGTTAGAGTTAAAGTAACATACAGAGTGAGAGATAGAGTAGTGAAAAGGTTTTCTAAAAGAAAAGCATACGTACAGAGTAGGAGATAAACAGAGCGAAGAATTTCGCGGGAAGCGTCAATGGGAGCCAGTAGGAACTTAGCAGACTTCCTCTTCTGGTCTTTAAGCCAATCCTTGGGTCCTGCTGCGTAATTCTCACACAATCAGTGTTAGCGTTTCCAAAAAAAAAAAAACAAACAAACAATTTTTTCAATGAATAGGGAATGACGGGGCTACATATGCCGATGGAGAAGGCCGTGGCCGGAGCGGGTTGCGAGAGCAGAGCGAGGAACGAGAGCAGAGCGACGCTTCTGCGAGAGACGCCGGTGAGACGGAGACGTACTGGGGAGATTTTAGGGTTTGAAACTGGGGATTTTGGAGGGAGTGAATTGAGTAGGATTGAAGGTGAAGAAGAGGAAAGTGAAAAGGAACCCATCATTTTAATGTGTTTGTTTTAGGATTCATTACCCGCCTTTTATTTAACGGTTATTAACGGACACATACGTGGCAATTCTTTTGGATTATTGTTAATAAATCCTGATAAAATAATTATTATATAATTAAAAATTGAAATTAAAATAATTGTCAACACTTTTATGATTTTTTTATTTATACGCCTTTTCAAATATATTATGATATTGCAAATCAATTAATTGATGAATTTGAGATATGACCATAATTAATAAATCTAATATTTAATTTATTGAGCTATAAGTAGAGATAGTAAATATGCAAACAATTTGACCTACTCAAAATATTTTGCAGTCGATATCACTTATTTTGATACAATATCTATCGGATGCCATCATATCTTTTTAGAAGTTAAAAAATACGCACTCTTATTTTTAGCTTGCAAATAAACCGTTTTCTTTTCTGATTGACCCATGAGAAAAAAAAACTAAATAATGGATTAAAAAAGGAACAAATAAGTATATAACAAATACTACCTAAGTAAATAAATAAATAATATAAGTTAATGGTAACATATATATCTTTAACAGTTTAAAAATTGTAATAATTATTATATTTTAAGCATATTTTAAATGAAAATTTTATTTTATATTTATGTGCAACACTTCATAAATTATGTAAGTTGGATAATTTAAAAATAAATTTAGTCAAATACTTAAATTTTGGCTCATTTTCTAAAAAAATACAATTTAATATTATTTAAAACTCATACTTTATAAAATAATTGTATTTTCCTTCAACTAAATTTTTTCATATCATACATATTTTATTTTTAATAATAAAAAGGGTGAGTGTATAAAAAGTGGGGTGTTTGAGTCGGTAGAGAGGAGGGAGACAAGGTCAAAAAGTCTTGTGTTCAATTCTTTTACTTACGCTTAGGGGTGAGCATTATTCGGGCCGGCCTGATTACCCGGCCCTGCTCGAATTAATTCGGATAGCAAATTTTTTAATTTCGGGTAATTCGGGTAATTCGGGTTTTACTCGAATTATTTGCGGGCCGGGGTCGGGTAACTTCAAAAAATTTCGGGCCGGCCCAATTACCCGAATTACGTTATAAAATTTCGGGTAATTCAGGTAATTCGGGTAATTAGGGTAATTCGAGCCGGGATTTTCGGTAATTCGGGTAATTTGGGTCGGGTAATTCGGGTAATTGAAAGCTCGGGTTCGGGCCGGGTAAAACAAAAAAAATCTCGGATAATTCGGACCGGGCCCGAACAGTGAAAATTCTGCCCAAATTACCCGAATGCTCACCCCTACTTATGCTCTCTCGATCTAATCTATCGTACAAGACTTACATAATATGAAATACTCGATTGACATAATTTATAGGTTATTACGACAATTTAAAGATTTACTCGGTAAATATATAAAGGGTAACGACTGCGTTATTATGTTTAAAAAAAATGCTAAATTATAATTTTTTTAAAAATAGTATTTAATAAAAGGTTTTTGTAATGACTTTTTACTCGTTATCCATACAATTATTATATGCGATTACGTAGTTATGGATGAGATTGAATGAGTTAAGCATGTCATGTCAATCGTCACACATCTTGAAAGCGACCTACCTATCGATTTGGACGTATAGTTTAATTCTTGTTACAGCTAGCACCCAACTTTACGTATATATTCGTATCCTATGCCCATTACATTTCCATTACCTTCTTTTTTTTCTTTTTGTTGAATTACATTATTCTTATTCCACTTGAACGACAATCTTGAGCCTGATCCGAAATTTTGTTTTTGAATTTCGATTAAAATCAAACTTGAATTTGGATTCGATTGGGTTTGAATAATTCCGAATTTGAATTAAATATTTTTTAAAATTTAAAAACTATAGAATATCATTATTTAATTAAAAATTTTAAGTTTCAGCTCTCGTTAAATTAATCATACTAGACAATTTAATATCAAATTCTACCTTAAACCTGATTAATATAAACTTGACCCTTCGACTTCAAAGTCGGGTAAATTTTGGATTGCCAAATTTTACAAAGTCTAATGCCTTTGCACTAATAAAGGAAGAGTTCCATTTATTAAACCATTATATTTTTATATTTTTAGTTGAAATCCAACATTTAATAATAATTTCAAAAAAAATCCTAAGAATTTAAAGGATTTATTTCATATAAAGTGATAAAATAATTTTTTATCGATTACAAGTTAGTTATTCATCATCATCACATACCTAGTTTGAAGTTCCGCAATAAAGTAGAGTTTGGAAAGGTCTGATAATACATAATCTTATTCTTATATAGTCGAAAAGTTGTTTCTGGTAGACCCACGTGTAGATGTGACAATAAAAAAGTGATATAGTTTCAAGAGTAAATAAATAAAACTGGTATGCTAAATCGTTATGTAAATATAATTATAATGAATACGTAAATAAATAAAATATATAATATAATTTGACTTTTAAAAAATATTTTAAAACTAAAATATAACAAAATATATTATCTCTTTATTTTTAGAAAAGTACTAACATTTAAATGACAAGAGAGCGATCAATCATTGAAGAACTCAACTTTGAGTTATATAAAACACACAAAAAAAATTTAAAAACCCAAATCGTTTGAAACCATAAGATCATTAAGATCATAGAGCATAAGTAAGTTAGTTATTATTAATTAAAGTTTTAATATTGATATTAAGTAAACATATCATGAAATTCTCATCTATACATTTATTTAATAGATATTTAAGATAAAAAGATGCAAACATTTTTTTAATTTTATTTATTTAATAATAATAAATTATTTTTAAATTAATTAAAAATATTTACAATATTAATTTTTTGTTTTAATCATTTACTCCAATAAAAATTCGTTATTAAAAATCATTTAAATAGTGTATATATTCATATCATTTAAGCAATTATATATATAGGCCAAAAGTGCATAGAGTACAACTTGAACTTTAACGTTTTGAAGCATATAAATTAAATCATAACGTTTTCAAAAAATTTATAGCATATTTTAAATGAATAAAAAAATTTGAGGATTAATTTTTTGTCAGTTAAATGTCATGTCAATATTGACATTATATGTTTTTATATTTTTTAAATGAAAAGTAGGTCTTATTATTATATAATTAGTTTTTTTAAATTAATTAAAATTACTATTCCTCGTAACCCTTCTTCTTTCTGTGAGTCTTTCTTTTATGATAGACTTGACGAAGATGAGCTTTTTTTCTTACTATAACACTCACAAATCTTTTTATCTTTACATTTGATATGAAAATAAGGCCTTTTACAAGCCTGTTTAAAAATTAGACCGCCTTTAATAATATTCTTAAATAAGGCATGCTGATCATATATTGGCCACGACGTTAAGATATCGTGCTTACATCTCTAAGAGATTTTCTTAAAGAGACAGCCTAATCCATTATATTACATTTTAAATAGCATGTCCCGCTTACTAAGGGATTGTAAGGTTGCTCCACCTGTCTATTGTGTGGCAAAGCCGAACGGACCCCAGGCGCCGTCCTCGTCAAGAACAGCTCTTCGGATGGAGCACTCTACCACTTGGATGGGTCAAATTAAACACTGATGGAGCGTGCAATCGTTCCCAGTGCTCCATTACAGCAAGTGACCTCATAAGAAATAGTGCGGGGCATTTGACTTGGTGGATTCACTCAAAACCTCGATTGGTGCACTCCGTTGTCGGCTGAACTTTGAGGAGTATTTACCAAATTCTCGTTTGTTTGGAACCTGGGCTTTCGCCGTATTGAACTGGAAGTGGGCTCTCTCGCCGTGCACAATATCCTCTCTTCCTCAGACGACCGCTCTTCGATTCTCAACCCCATTGTTAGGGGTATTCACGAGCTGTTCACCCGCAACTAAACTGTTGTTTATCGACATGTTTATCGAGTGAGCAACAGATGTACTAACTGGCTCGCTACTTACGCAAAACATTTTACAGTCGGTATCACTTATTTTGATACTACACCTATCCGGTGTCATCATATCCTTTTAGAGGATAAGTTGGGGACCTGTTTTTTCGATCTGTTTTGTAAGCTGTTTTTGTCAATTTCCCTTTAATAAAAAAGGAGGATTGTAAGGTTATTTTTTATTTAAAAAATATAAAATAATGTAACTTTAGTATTAATAGACATTTAAGTGATAACTTTTCTTTCACTTGAATTTGTTTTTGAATATTTTGAAAACATAAAATTTTAGTAAACATTAAGGGTTAAAATGTAATTTTTGCCAAAATATATCATATTGTTTTATAAAACCATATAAAATTAAGGGGGTGTTTGTTTCCGTTTTTGTTTTTGGTTTTCTGTTTTTGTTTTCAAATTGGGTAAAAAATCTTGTTTGTTTGAGTTTTTAGTTTTTGTTTTTGGTTTTGGTTTCTTCCGG
>JANKYE010611216.1:0-11192 GCA_032467995.1 Erythroxylum dillonii | reverse complement strand
ACCATGGTGGTTGAATTAAATGTGTTCTAATGCCTTAGAGGTGATTATACATGATTTATAGACTTATTGGATACTTAGAAAGCTTAATTGGAAAAGTTGAAGTACATAAGGGCTTATTTGCAAATTATGAAAAGTTAAAAGACTTAATTGTAATTTTTCAATTCTTGGAGGACCAATTAGCAATTTTGTAAAGTGAAGGGGCTTAATTATAATTTTCAGAAGTCCAAGGACCAAAATAAAATTAATATTTTTGTTGATTTTCAAATTTTGGGCTTAATTGCAAATTTAGGAAAGTTTGGAGGGTAAAACGGTAATTTCATACAACCTAAAGGCAAAATAGTAAATTCACCATATTTTGGTCAAAGAAGAGTCAAAATTCTAGACTCTTCTTGTGTATGGACGTGCACCTCCCATTTAAGACTTAAAACACTTAGTTTGAATTAAAAGAAAGGAGAAGAGAGGAGAGAGAGGAAGTTTTGGCCATCACCAAAATTCACCCTTCTTTTTGATTTTTCAACTCAAACCAAGGTGTTCTAAACTAATTTGGGGCCAAGGAACTCAAATCTATCATTAGATTTGAGAAATTCTCAAAGGACTGAAAGATATCACCAAAGGAAGGTTTAGGTAAACTTTGTCTCGTGTCTCTCTATATTAGGATTTTGAGTTTGGTGTTATGATATGTTGTTCTCCATGCTTGATTGTGCATGAAACATGGTTTAGCTGAATGAAATATGTCATGGAGAGGGTTCTTTAAGTTAAAACCAAAATTGTTCCCCTTAGGTGAAACTTTGTGAATTTTTGAATATCTTTTGAAATTGATGGTTGAATGAACTCTATGATGTTAATTATGTATGTATGATGTGAATTGATGATGAAGAACGAAGAAGATGTGTGTTGGTTAAGGTTAGGTCAAAATTGTGGGAGGAGAAGTGGATTAATATAATGAGTTGTACAATTGATAAAATGAAGATTAAATGAAGGAAATTGGTTGGAATGGAGTGGTGGAATGTGTGATTGATTGGAAGCGTTACTATATGACATGACAGGAGCAAGAATTAGTATGATAAATTTTTGGAAATGTGACTTGAAAATTATGCACATTAGGTGTTTGATAAAATGCCTAAGTGAACTTGATTTAGGATTTAAGGCTTTATAATGGTATGCATTGGAAAACACTTTTATGTTTACTTAGAGTGAACTTGAATTGTTGCTTAGATTGACAAGTAAAGCCTAATATGCTTGGATAAAGATGGGCTTAATTATGTTTGAAAATGAGTAAGTATGGGATTAAAGGCATTAAAATGCCTTAGAAAATGCAAAAGAAAAGTTAATGTGATTAGTAAGGAAGTAAACCTATAAGAAGTTTAATGTTCAAATTCTATAACTTATAAGGAGTGATATTGTGTTTTATACACCTATATGAGGGTGTATACATAGGAAATTTATGTTGAGTTAGTAATTTCATTGTATTTCCTTTGTATGTATAAAGGCTCAGGAGAAGTAAATTAAGGAGCCCGTACTCAGGATTGTTGAAGCTAAGAGAGTGTATAAATTCTTTTAAGGTGAGTTAGGGAAACCATATTTCTCAAATAGGATTAGAACATCCTAAGACAAGTATGATGATTGGTATGTGAATTTTGAACCTACGAAACGTATGGTAGAATTGAATTTCAAATGGATGCTAATCTGTTTAGGTATTTAATAATTGTCATTGTTTTGAACAACTATGCACTCGGAGTACAAAAGATAACTTTTATTGTATGAAATAATGTTTCAACATTGTTTTTGAAACTGATATTTTATTACATATTTTGAAAAATGATATTGTTTTTAACAAACTTACAAATAAAATGAAATTAATAATGACTTATTTTTTCTAAAACTACATTTTTTAATAACTTTGCATTTGGATTTTAAAAGATGATTTTTATTGCATAAAACAACGTTTTTTACTTTACAAATGCATAACCGAGTTATGTATGCTGCATGTGTTTGTTCTCTTTTAGCTTAGAGCCATGATAAGGTTTCATTTTATTGGTTGGACAGATAAATAAAGGCATAGTGCCGTACTTGATTTTTGTACTTAATTATAGTATATGACTTTTTTGTGATTGGTGAGGAAACAATTGGTCAATCGTGTGCTGGGTACAACCGATTATGATTAAGCAATGCTCGTACCCTTGACGCTGTACATGAAAGTCGAGTCACTGTATTGACACCTTTTTGTGGGATTTGCGGGTGATTCCACACCTAGGGTCTAGTCACCGACGAGGTCATCACCTAGGGTCATGATGCTCTTGTTGACTGTAGTCTGGACTCACCACGGATATAAGTCGAGTCAACACCGAGTATCGGTGGGTGTGCACATTAGTTTGGCTGATTAATGGTGTCACACATGATTGTTTTGGCTTATCCTGATATTGAGTTTCTTATTGAGATTTGACAGATACATATGATGTTTTTATGCTTTTGCGTACTGGAATTGGGGCCTGTGTTCACCGGATGAGTGAACTAATAGGGTAGGCCTATATGGTTCCTAAACAGTATACGTTGAGTCGTAGGCTAGGCCTATGTGTTTTCTGAGTATTGTATATTTATTTTATAAGATTATCCATATCCTCCTAGTGTGTATCGATTTCTATTTGTGATCTATGTTTTTCTTACTCGCTGAGTACCTAGTGTACTCACCCCCTGCCTTGCTTTCCAACCATGCAGGTTAATTTAGTGAGTTTGAAGCTTTGAGTGGATTGTAAGGTCTTTTGGTAGTTTCAGGATATTACCGAACATGGGTAGTTTTGGCTTTGTACTTTAGTTACATAGTGGCTCATGAACTGTTTTATTGTTTTACTGTTTTGTTACCTTAGTCATGTTGATATGTTTTATAATTAGAGTATGAGATCCCACATCGGTTGGAGAGGGTAACGAAGTACACCTTATAAGGGTACGGATACCTCTCCCTTACAGACGTGTTTTTCATGGCCTAATGTACCGGATCCCATAGAAACTTTGAGGTTAAATGTGATTGGGTGAGATTAGTTCTAGGATAGGTGACCTTCTGGAAAGGCCTCGGGAAAAGCAAGATCGTGAGAACTTGACTTGGCCAAGGCTCAAAGCGGACAATATCTGTAAGCGGGTGATCTGGGCTGCTATAAGTGGTATCAGAGTTGGTACCTAAACTGTTGTGCCAGTTAGGTTGGACCCCAAAAAGGGCAGGGCTCTAAGGGAGGTGGAGAGTATAAGATCCCTCATCGGTTGGAGAGGGAAACGAAGTACGCCTTTTAAGGGTACAGATACCTCTCCCTTACATACGCGCTTCCCATGGCCTAACGCACTGGATCCTATCGGAACACCGAGGTTAAATGAGCATGGGTGAGAGTAGTTCTAAGAAGGGTGACCTCCTGGAAAGACCCAGGAAAAACAAAACTGTGAGGGCTTGGCTAGGCCAAGACTTAAAGCAGACAATAACTTTAAGCGGATGATCTGTGCTATTATAGATTTAAAATTCTACTTCTTTAGATGATTTATGCCCCTATGTCTCTTGTTTACTCTAAATTAAAAATCATCTCATTTGGAATCCTATAGATCCATATATAATTAAAATACCAAAGTATGTTCAGTAAAACAATACTAGGCTCACTATTCCAATCAATTTCCTCACTTTCGTTCATTCAATATTTTTCAAATCAATTTATAATGATACCAATCTTTCTATAGAGGTAGAAAAATTTCTTATGAAGCCAATGGTTCAAGAATCACCTCATTTGGAGATCGGATGACAAAGTTATGGCCAAAAGAATCAAACAAAGTTTTGTCCTCAATCATGTTGAACCTATCCTGGGAAAAATGTATAACTTTCTCTACAGATGTCAGATTAAGATAGTCTTAGGATGGTTTCAAAGAGAACGTTGAGATCTACAATGTTAGTGAATGCCTCAAAGACATATTCTGTCATCTTGAGGGTTAAAAATTGGACCCGACGATAGGCCAGATGAAACTAGGTGAAGGGCCAGATGATTTGGGATAATTGGCATAACTTTCTTTATGGATATCGGATTAAGGTGTTACTTAGACAGTTTGAAAGATGACTTCAAGATCTGCAACTTTTATGTTGAACCTATCTTGGGACAAATGTATAACTTTTTCTATAGATGTCAGATTAAGATAGTCTTAGGATGGTTACAAAGAGAATGTTGAGATCTACAATGTTAGTGAATGCATCAAAGACATATTCTGTCATCTTGAGGGTTAAAAATTGGACCCGACGATAGGCCAGATAAAACTAGGTGAAGGGCCAGATAATTTGGGATAATTGGCATAACTTTCTTTATGGATATCGGATTAAGGTGTTACTTAGACAATTTGAAAGAGGACTTCAAGATCTACAACTTTTATGAAGATCTTGAAGACAAATTCTATCATATATAAGGTTAAAAGTGGACAAGATGATATGGTTAGACAAAACTAGATGAAAGGTAAGATTAATCAGAAAAATTGCCATAACTTTCTCTATAGATATTGGATTAAGGTGTTGTTTGGACGGTTCGAAAGAAGAATTCAAAATATAAAACTTGCATGAAGATCTTGAAGACAAAGTTTGTCATCTAGAAGGCCAAAATTGGACTAGGGAATAGGATAGATGATTTAGTCTACAGTAGATTAGAAGATGAGATCAAATGAACAGTGCACCAGACGATATGATGTCATCAGACGATATGACGTTATCAAATGATATGAAGTCATCACCAGATGATATGATATGACGTCATCAGACCATCCAATCTATACTCCTGAGCATCTCCACTTATAAGGATCCTAACTTTTGACTTGAATGTCCAAAATTCTCATACTATATTGGAAAGATAAAAGAAAGATCTACAAATACTAAGAAGGTAACTTTATCAAAATCTATCTAGATCAATCCTGAATTTCCCCTGAAGTCCGAACACAAATTTTACATTCGTCTACCAATGTACTGCACCCAATTCTCAACTTCATGAAAATTTTGAGACTCTTAGAAATAGAATTTAAATTTGATGTCTCCATAATAAATGTAGCCATATATCTCTAGTTTAATCCAAATAAAGAATCATCTCATTTGAATAACTAGAGAAAAAGTTATGGATAACAGACCGATGCACACTGAGTGAACATTTTCCAGATCAGCTACCAATTTTGTTTCCAAATCTTTCCTTATCACAACTCATACCAAGATTACTTTTTCTACTCCCTGTACTTCTCATTTTCAATAAAATCACCTTTAAAATCAATTATACCTAGAAATTGTTAATGAATGCATGTACCATTATTTTTATGTGCAAAGATTCAATATTTATATGCATATATGCTAACATTATGCATGAGCAAGAAAATGCATTTTCTTAATCTCTCTTTGAGCTCACATGTACCGAATTTTTGGGTTCTACCCCTTAACATGGGAATGGGATGTTACAGAGAGTTCTCTCTCTAGAGATGTATGTGTATAAATGTTATGTTATTCACACCTCTGGAGACAGTAAACCGAAGGTAGAGCAAAAATAGGGCAAGCAAACTAGAGAGTAAACCAGAAAAACAAAAGAAAACAAAAAAATGAAGGTTTCTCAATAAGAAGTGGCGCATGTAGGCCAGGAGGCGCAGCTGCTTCTTAATTTTTTTGTTTTAATTTAATTGAACTTTTCAAGAGTTGATTAATTAAATTAAATTAATTATCATATATTTTTTAAGAATTAAGCGAAGTGCTCAATTTATTTTTTGTAATTAGATTATGTCAAATAAATTAATATAATGAGATTATATTATTTAGAATGAGACCTTACTTTAAATCCCTCATTAAAATATTAAGCACATGTTTAGAGCATGAATAATGCCTTCCAGTATTATAGGATTAAACCAAAGTTTTGTTTATTGTTAGGCTTGTTAAGTAAACTCAAAGCCGCTTTAACTCGAACATGTTTAGTCTTATAACGATAGGTTTTACTTAACTAAATTTATAAGATTTGGATGAGTAAACTCATGATTAATTCAGAGGCAAGGTTAGGAATAGATTATTAGATATGTTTTTGGCAAAGAGTTGTCTCCTAACGGATTTTGTAATCACATAGGATGTGATTGAAAAAATGTTATCTACCTAATTTTAATTTAATTGGTTTGTTGAACAAACTCAAGATCACTTAAATTA
Source organism: Erythroxylum dillonii (assembly GCA_032467995.1). Taxonomy (NCBI): domain Eukaryota; kingdom Viridiplantae; phylum Streptophyta; class Magnoliopsida; order Malpighiales; family Erythroxylaceae; genus Erythroxylum; species Erythroxylum dillonii. The sequence continues at coordinate 5,017 of JANKYE010611216.1, read as the reverse complement.
AAATGTGATCCTATCCCACTAGAAAATTATATTATAGTTTCTCGAATTATTAGTGAGGGCTATTAATTTGTTGAAAATAGTGGGAGTAACCAAATATATTTTTTTAAACAAAAGGTCTTTATTTATTTGGTTTTGGCATATACTAAATTTTTGATCTTTGATGTTTTAGCTTTTGAAATGAGTACGAACTTGTCCCTGAGGAGCATCATGGATGCAACCAAATTGATTGGACCAAACTTCTTAGACTAGTTTCGTAACCTTAAAATAGTTATAAGATAAGAAAAAAATGTATGTTCTTGGCACTGAGCTTCCACCTGAACCTACACAAGATGCTGCCAATGAGGATTAGGAATATTATCAAAGTCATATTAATGACAATGAGCAAGTGACATGTGTGATGTTATCCAGCATGTCTCCCAAGCTTCCGAGGCAACATGAAAATATGAATGCAAGGGAAATGTTTTTGCACCTTGAAGAGTTGTTTAGTGCATAGAGTTATAGATTTGAGACTGCGAGAGCTCTGTTTCAATGTCGAATGGCTCCTAGATCATTAATGGAACTTCATGTTCTATAGATGATTGGCTATATTGAAAAATCAGGCCAATTGGGGTATGACCTAAACTTTGAGTTGAGCATTGATTTAGTGCTCCAGTATCCACATGAACAAAAAGGAAATGTTATTGTCTGAATTACTCAACATGCTCAAGACTGTTGAGGGATACCTTAAGGAGGAATCTAGTTCTGTTCTTGTTGTTGGCTCTTCTTCTTCCAAAAATAAGGGTAAGACCCTTAAGAAGAAGAATAAGAACCAGAAGGCTTGTGCTAAAATAGTAAAGCTAGTAGGTGGTGTCAAGAAGAAGAATGACAAGGTATCTGTTTCCATTGTGGCGTAGCTAGACATCGGAAGAGGAACTGCAAAGGTTATCTCGCTAGCTTGAGGGAAAAGAAGTTAAGCGTAGCTTCAACTTCAAGTTTGTTTATGATTGAAATCAATCTTTCTACCTCTATTTCACAATCTTGGGTATTAGATACCAGATGTGGTTCTCACAATTGTAACTATGCGTAGGTACTAACAGACAGTAGAGCATTGAAAAAAGGTGAAGTGGACTTTTAAGTTGGTAATGGAGCAAGAGTTGTTGTTTTAGCTATTGGAACTTTTATTTTAGCTTTTCCTTTTGGTCTTAAACTTGAACTAAATAATTGTTATTATGTTTCTGTCATCACAAGAAACATTATTTTCCATATTTGGACATAAATGGATTTGTTTTCAATATTAAGAATAACAATTATTCTTTATATAAAACTGATGTTTATTATGGATCTGGTATGCTTATAAATGGTTTGTATGAATTAGATATTGAAAGACCAATTTTACAAATAAATAGCAAGAAAAGGAGATTAAGTGACCAAAATCCTTCTTGTTTATGGCATTGTAGGTTAGATCATGTTAATGATGCAAGAATCACTAAGTTATATAAAGAAGGATATTTAGATCCTTTTGATTATGAATCATAGGAAACTTGCGAATCTTGTTTAATAGGTAAAATGACCAAACTTTCCTTTAGTGGAAAGGGATAACATACTAGTGAGTTGTTAGAGCTTAGACATTCAGATGTATATGGCCCTATGTCTACTTAAGCTATACATTCATATTCATAACATTCATAGATGACATTCAAGATATGGTTATGTGTATTTAATAAAATACAAGTTTGAAGCATTTGAGAAGTTCAAAGAATTTAGACTTGAAGTAAAGAAACAAACTGATAAGAGTATTAAAACACTTAGATCTGATCAAGGTAGCGAGTACTTGGACCATAAGTTTCTTAGTTACTTAAAAGAGAATGGAATTCTGTCATAATGGACTTCGCCTGGAACTCCACAATATAATGGGGTTTCTAAATGGAGAAACTGTACTTTATTAGTTATGGTGCTTTACATGATGAATTATGCAGTTCTTCTAGTTTCATTTTGGGGATATGCTCTTAAAACTGCTACTTACCTATTAAATAGATTTCTATCCAAATCGGTTTACAAGACTCCATATGAGATATGGATTGGAAAAAGACCAAGGTTTTCACACTTCAAAATTTAGGGATGTGATGCTCACGTGAAGCGTGCAATGTTTGATAAGCTTGAAACTAAATTAGATAAATTCAGGTTTTTGCGGTATCCAAAAGAAAGTTTTAGACATCAATTTTATCATCCTCTTGAGCAAAAGATATTTGTCTCAAGACATGCTATATTATTAGAAAGAGAATTTATTATTAAAGAATGAAGTGGGAGTGATGTGGAACTTAGAAAAGTTCTAGAACCACAAACACACATCCAAATGGAATAAGAACCACAAGTTTATACATTAAATTTCCAATGAATGGTTCATAAAACACATAGTCCGCAACAGTCTGGAAGGGTATGTCATCCTCCTGTTAGATTAGATCTATATATTGAAAAAGGAAGTGATGATGCTTCACTTATGAATGATGAACCTACTGATTTTAAGGAAGCATTGTCAGAAATTGATTCTTTAAAATGGTAAAAGCCATGAAATCCGAAATGGAATCTATGTAAACTAACCAAGTATTGATGATGCTTCACAATAATGGTGCTATTGCAAGAGCGAAGGAACCAAGGTCTCATCAGCGATCTAAGCATGCACTAAGGAAGTTTAATTTGATTTAGGAGATAGTGGAACAGAAGGACATCCTGATAGAGCGAGTGCCCGTTGAAGAGAATCTAGCAGTTCCTCTCACTAAGCCTTTATCTCAAAAGAGACATGATAAACATATGGATGGCTACGGTATTCGATACATTGGCAGTTGGTTTTAGTGTAAGCGGGAGATTGTTGGTTTATGCCCTTGCAACCAATTTTGGTTGTAAATTTATTTGTATGATTTTTTTTATTCAATAAAAGACATTATTTATCTTTATGTATTTGTTTATTATTTAATTATTAATCATAGAGATAAAATCCTGGAATAATTTCTATGCAATTAGAAATTATAATGTGAATATAATTATGAGATTCGAGTTACATTTTGTATTATTCCTAAAATGTTCCTAGTCATAATTTATTCAAGATGGGGTATTGATGAAATCGTTAGACTAGCATATGTTTGTTTCTTTCTTATGAAAAAAATTAATCAATCTCATAGATTAAATTGTGGAGATATTTAAACAAACAAGTGGGTGCTTATTAGAGAATAATTTCCCTGAACTGACCCAATTATGAGAATCCTGAATGGAACATTACTTGTGTGTCTGTGGATTATCTCATTATGATGGTTGTATAATTCATCCTTAGATCTGAGATTGTTAAAAGTTATCTCATGTAGAAATTACTATGTTTTGATACTACTTATGTTCTATTCTTGGAGTAGTTCAATTCAATATTTATTGGATACAGTATGAACTATATGGAGATAGTTGAGTTGTAACATCCCAGTACCGATGGGAAGGGTAGAATAGTAATTTGGAAAGGGCTAAGAGTGTTTAGATTGTTTTGACATATTCATGCATATGCTTACATGTGACTAGTGAAATTTGCACATGAAAATGACTGTACATGCATTCATGACATTACCCGGTATATGTGCCTAAATGTGATTGAACATGTTGTTTTTGTGCTTGAAAATTTATTTGGAGTGGATTGTTATGTGTTTTCTATTTTTGGGGAAATTTAGAAATTTTTCTGAAAATTTGTCGGGGAGAATTTCTGGACCGGAAAAATTGCCCAGTGGCGGACTAATTGCTTTCCGGTACCGAAAATTACTACCCAATGGCACTGGAATATTGGATAAATGATTTTGGGATTGGAGTTAGAGCCATTAGATGGATTAATTAGAGCCACTGGATGGATTAAGGGTTTCTTATTAAATGATCTTTGTCTTTAATGGATTTTGTCTTTTTCTTAGTAAAATGACAAGTGTCTTTAACCATAAATGCTCTTGTCTTACTCCCCTCCTTCCTTCACGATACTTCCACCAAAAAGCCAACAAATCACTTGAAAAAAAGGGTTTTGGGTCTTCTCATCCGAAATCACCATCATCTTCTCCTTCTTTGATTTTTTTTTTCCACTTATGCTAGCCAACTTACTACTCTTCTCTCCTACCTTAAGTGCTTCCCTTCATGTATTTAAGTTTAACCCTCCTACCCCCTTGCTTTGGTGATGATGGTGTATGGTGAAGTGAAGTGAAGTGGAGGGGTTGGTGTGTAACATCCCACCCCCGATGGGAAGGGTAGAATGGTAATTTGGAAAAGGGTTAAGAGGGTTTAGGATTGATTTTGAAATATTCCTGATTCATGAATAGTGAAATTGCACATGAAAATGACTGTACATGCATTCATGACATTTCCCGGTATTTGTGCCTAAATGTAATTTTGTTGTGGACAATGTGGCATTCGTGTTTGAAAAATTAATTGGATTGATTCCTTGTGTGTTTTATATTTTAAGGAAAATTTAGGCATTTTTCTGAAATTTTTCGGGGAAATTTTCCAGACCTGGAAAAATCTCCAAGTGGCGAACCTACTGGTTTTTGGTATCGAAAATTTCTATCCAATGGCACTAGAATATTGGATAAATAATTTTGGGATTGTAATTAAATCCATTGGAATTGAATGGGTTAAATATTTTATTCATTAGGGTTTCTTTCATTAAATAATATTAAATGTTTTTGTCTTTTCTTAATTACATGCCAAGTGTCATATGACACATCTTACACCTATTTAATGTTTGTCTTCCACTCTTGCTTCACGACACTTCCATTTGAACAAAACAAAAGTAAAAGATTGTTCTTCCTTCTATCATTCGTAGGTGTCCTCTTCCTCTCCTCTTCTTGATTTTTGCTTGCTTCTCTTTTCCAACTCCTTCTCCATGGGTTGCTCTTCTTTGATCTTAAACATACAAAACAAAAGTTCAACCTAAGCTTTCAAGTTGATGTTCGTTTAGGGTGAGGAGAAAGTAGGAAGTTGGGATAAGGTGGAAGATTGAGAAGAATGGAAGCTTGATTAGGTAAGC
>JANKYE010609730.1:0-11203 GCA_032467995.1 Erythroxylum dillonii | reverse complement strand
GTGATATATAGACATGTGTGCGTCTTGATGGCAAAAGAAAAATAAGTTTTTGTTTAAATTGATGGTTATGATTCGCTATGAGGGATAAAATGAATTGAGGTTATGGAATTGATGAATTCAAAAAGGGAAATTAAATTTGCTTGATTAAAAAAATGAAAAAAAGTGAAAAAAAATTTATACCAATTTGGATTAGTTTAGACCGAGTGTCTCTTATAGTTTCCAACGCGACACGTTTGTTTGTTTAAAAAAACCAGTTTGCGTTTTCGAATGTCGAAATTTGCCCTTAAGTTTGATTGAATCGTTTTGGTTTCTTTGATTCTGAGATTTTTGTAAATCCGTTCCTTCAATTCCTCATCTGTTCTTTTGTGTTTCGTTTTGCTTTTGGCCCTTCGTTTTGGCTTTGGGCTTTCGTTTTTGCTTTCGCACGCTTTTTGATCGGTCTTTCGCTTTGTGATTTTCGTTTGCTGTTTTTTCGGTTGGGGTTCGGTTCCAAAATCGGGTCCCAACAAAATGTGTCATATGTGATGATGTTTTGAATTATGAATTGTGAATTGAATTGTAAATGTTGAACTTTCATTGCGATGTGTATGCCTATATGAATGTTATATATATATGGTTGATTGTGTGGCTCATCACCAATGGCTATAAATATCTTAGCCACTGAGTTGTGTAGCTCAATCCAATATTTTCCCACTCCTCAGGTGCAGATCGAGAAGATCAGTAAATCCTTACAAGGCATTTGGACAATTTTGAGAGAGTTAGCTTTTGTACTACGTTAGTAGCTAGACATTTGGATAGCTTTACAAGCATATTGAACATTGAGCATCAAATGTATTTTGTAACTTGTGTTAAGGCTTTGATGAAATGTCGATATGTAATTAAAGTTATGTATGAAAGCTTTGTATGAACTTCATTTTGATTTGGAAATGAATTGAAGATTGAAAAAGTTCCCTTGTGTATGTGCTTATTTATCTTGTGGTGTACAATTCATATTTCAAGTTCTCATATAGGTGAAAATTGTGTATTGGCTTCATGGAGGAAAACTGGATTGATTTGGGCTTTATTAGACAAAATGGTCTTCTTGAACATTGCATTCTATCCTCTTAACTTTTCAATGGTATAAAGTTTGTAAAATTCGGGTATCGAAGTTGAGAGATATGAGCTTTATAAGTGATGATGCTATATGGGAGTTATTAACATGACAACTATGGTGAATGTTGAGAGTTTGTGTATAATATGAGTTATTTAAGTTGAAAATTGGGAGTTTAATGCACTAAAATTGGTAATTGAATGTTTGAGGAGTGTTTATTACACTTGAAGGGTTGAATTTGGGGAGATTATGAGTGTATATGGTGTTAGGATGGATGTTGGAAGCATTGGAGAGGCTTTGAAAGGAGTTTTAGGTCACCCATGTTCGTTTAACGAACATTAGGTCCATTTAACGGACCTTCTCAAGTGAAAAAGGACCCTCAGGCTAGTGCATATTCGTTAAACAGACATGGATGTCAGTTTAACGGACCTTCCCGGGTGGAAAATGACTTTTCAGCCAGTATATGTCCGTTAAACAGACATGCATGTCCGTTTAACGGACATCCTCGGGTTAGCTACAGTAAATCACGATTTTGACCATTTTAAAGGCTGAATCTCACTTTGAGGTCTTCATAAAAGTTGTAGATCTCGAAGTCTCTTTCAAATGGTCTAAAAATGAAATCAATACGACATTTGTAGCAAACGTTATGGAAATCACGCCAAGACATGTACAGTTTGGGTAAGGACATAAACATATTGGATTCGTTTGGCCATAACTCCTTCATCCGACCTCCAAATTAAGTGATTCTTGAAGCATTGGATTCCTAACACGTTTTACTACCTCTAAAAAAAATTGGTAGCTTTTGGAGTTGAATTATAAAAGATTGGTTCAAAGCAAGTGAGGGTTTGTCGAAATGACATTACAAGGAAACCCACTTACGCTTTTCGACTTTGGATTGGATAGTTAGGCTCCGGGAACGTGGTCCAATACCTTGGTTGGGCTTCAGGAATGGAGTTCAACATCTTTTGGTATCAAAGCTTATGCTTTTAAAGAGTCCTAGGTTTAGAATATGTTGTGCTATGCATTATTGTGTTATATGATAAATTGCTTGCATTGTGAATTGATTCCTTGCATTAAATGACATGCATATCATGCATAAATGGAGGAAATAGGATTAAGATAAAATGTGAGCTAATCGTTAGTGTTTCTATTGAAGGAGTGAAATGCCACCTCGTAGAAGGACCCGAGGAGTTATGCAAGGATCGGTCGCACCTGACCCTCCACCAAAAGAGGAGGGCACGGATGAGTCTAGAGCCAAAGGAGATGCTGAGGCTTCTGTAGGACAAAGTAGTGAGCCCATTCGATCACAAACTCAGGAGTCACCTGTTCCGCAGGAGCAAGTGCCTACCTTGGATCTAAGGTTGTTCCAAGCCTTCACTTAGGTGTTTGTCCAGGCTATGGGACAGATGCCGCAATCTTCTTCTCCGTTCGACAAGTTAAGGAAGTACGGGGCAGTGGATTTTTATGGGACCTTTGATCCCGAGGAAGCTGAGACATGGCTGAGAAAGACAGATTGGATATTGGAGCAAATGCATTGTGAGGATGATGAGAAGGTTGAATATGCTGCAAGTCTGCTATAAGGGGATGCTCTGCATTGGTGGGAAAGTGTACTGAGAAGTCAGATGAAGCCGACAGTGTTGGCATGGGAGGACTTCCTCGCTGCTTATAAGAAGAAGTATCTGTCTGAGGTGTACATTCAGCAAAAGAAGAGGGAATTCTTGAGCCCCACCCAGAGGGAGATGACGGTGAGTGAGTATGAGCACCAGTTTACACAGTTATCCCAGTATACAGCAGAGATAATGCTGAGTGAGGTGGTTAAGTATCATCGGTTTGAATAAGGAATGAACTTAGCCATTAGGGAAAAAGTGGTGGTGCAGAACCTTTGTGACTTTCAACAACCGATTGAAGCAACACTGAGGGTTGAAAATATTGAAAATATAAAGAGTGTTGTCAACAAAAAGAGGAAAGGCAGAGAGCAGTTAAAGAGGGGAGGCGGTGCTCTTATGTCAGAAAGGAGTGCCAGAACTTTTCTTGCACAGTCTGAGGAGAAGAGCAGTGGAGCAAGCAGACCTAGACAGAGGAAAACTGTCTTACACCAAGCCTCAACGGCTGGAGGCAGCAGGAGGGGAGATGGGATAAGCCGCTCATCCCTAAGGTAAGCACTGCGAAGGTTTCACAAAGGGGAATGTTATCGACTGACTGGAGCATCTTCAATTGTGGGGAGAAAGGACACATGGCAAGAGAGTGCCCTCAGAATCTAAGACATGAGGGAAGTCAAATGCAAGCATCCAAGAGGGTCAAGATAGTGGGACATAGGACAGTGACGGAAGTGGGCAGTAGAAGTTCTGATGCGGCCAGGAAAGTGAACTCTCTAGGAAGACCGAGGGGACAAACACCAGCTAGAGTGTTTGCTATGACGAGGGAGGATGCAGAGACAGCTTCAGAGGTTGTAACTGGTATGATTAAATTATTTGATAAAGATGTTATTGTTTTGATTGATCCGGGTTCTACTCATTCGTTTGTGTCATTGAGTAGAACTGTGAATGGTAGAGAATTAAGCTCATTGGATACTCCTTCGATGGTGAGTACTCCAATCAGCTAATGTCTTATTATTAGTTAAGTCTATAGAGGCTGTGAGATACATATTGAAGGGGAACAATTAGTAGAGGATTTAATGCCATTGAGGATGGGAGGTTTAGATGTGATTTTGGGTATGGACACTTTGGAGAAGTATAATGCCAACTTGGATTGCAAACAGAAGATTGTGGAGTTTGAAATTGGCAATGGTAGAAAGGTGGTATTTATGGGGCACAGAAAAGCGAGTCTGACTAGAATGGTTTCAGCTCTGACAGCAGAAAAACTGATGAGGAAAGGATGTGAAGCATTTTTGGCCTATTTGGTAGACACAAAGGCAGATGGAGGGAAGTTGGAAGAAATACCTGTGGTCATGGAATTCCCGGATGTCTTTCCCGAGGAATTACCAAGACTACCACCACCTAAGGAAATTGAATTTCCCGTTGAACTTCTTCTGGGCATAACGCCAATCTCGATTCCACCCTATAGAATGGCTTCGACAGAATTGAAGGAGCTTAAGGAGCAATTGGAAGATTTATTGGAGAAGGGTTACATTAGGCCGAGCTCTTCACCATGGGGAGCTCCGATCCTTTTTGTGAAGAAGAAAGATGGATCGTTGAGAATGTGTGTGGACTATCGGAAGCTCAATCATATCACTATCAAGAATAGATATCCGCTCCCCCGTATAGATGATTTGTTTGATCACTTGCCAAGGGCAAGAGTCTTTTCTAAGATAGATTTAAGATTGAGTTATCATCTATTGAGGATAAAGGAGTCCGATGTGTCAAAGACTGCTTTTAGAACACGGTATGGCTACTTTGAGTTCTTGGTCGTGCCTTTTAGATTGACGAATGCGCCTACAACTTTCATGGACTTAATGAACAGGGTCTTCAAGTCCTTCTTAGACCAATTTATCATTGTTTTTATTGATAATATATTGGTTTATTCTAAGAGTGATAAGGAGCATGAGGAACATTTGAGGGTTACCTTGGAGACATTAAGGAAGAATGAGTTGTATTTCAAATTAGATAAATGCAAATTTTGGCTAAGAGAAGTAGTGTTTCTTGGAGATGTGATTTCAGAGCGCGGAGTACATGTAGATCTGAGAAAGATAGAACCAGTTGTGAAATGGGAAGCACCTAAGAATATAGTAGAGATGAGGAGTTTTTTTGGGTTTAGCTGGATATTACAGAAGGTTTGTGGAGGGCTTTCCTATAATAGCAGCTCAACTTACCAAGTTGACCAGAAAGAACCAAAAATTTGTATGGACAGATGAATGTCAGAAGAGCTTTGAGGAGCTTAAGTATCGATTGACGAGTGCACCAATTTTGACTTTGCCTTCGGGTAATGATGGATACATAGTATATAGTGATGCCTCAAGGAAGAGATTAGACAATTGAAGTCATATGAGATGAATTATCCGACACATGACTTGGAGTTGGCTGCCATAATTTTTGCATTGAAAATCTGGAGACATTACTTGTATGGAGTCACCACCAGGGTGTTTACTGACCACACAAAATTCTGAAGTACCTGATGAGCCAGAAATAATTGAATTTGAGACAGAGAAGATGGTTAGAAATGTTAAAGGTATAACTTGATGATAGATTACCATCCGGGGAAAGCAAATGTAGTAGTGGACGCACTGAGTCAGAAATCAACTATGGCACATGTGGAGACAGTGTATCTTCCTTTGTTGAAGAAATTGGCCAAACTCAGAGTGACATTGAAACAAGCTGAATCGGATTGTATATTGGATAACTTTATAGTAATGCCAGTATTAAGTGAAAAGATTAAGGAATTGCAGGAACAGGATGAGTATTTGAGCAGGCTAAGAGAAGAGATAAAGAATGGTAAACCTTCTAAAATAGAGGTACGGGAAGATGGATTGATGATGGTAGGAAATAGACTATGTATTCCGAATATGTTAAAATTGAAGGATGAAATTTTGGATGAGGAACATAATGCGCCTTATGCAATGCACCTAGGAAGCATGAGAATGTATAGAGATTTGAAGGAGCATTTCTGGTGGAAAGGGATGAAGAAAGAAGTTGCAGAATATGCTAAAAGATGCTTAGTGTGCCAGCAAGTCAAGGTTGAGCTCCAAGCACCTTCAGGCAGGCTTAAACCTTTATCGATTCTGGAATGGAAATGGGAGAAGATTACGATGGATTTCTTGATGGAATTGCCAAGGACCAGTAGGAAGCATGATGCAATATTGGTGATTGTGGATAGGCTAACCAAGTCTGCTCATTTCTTGCCAATTAGACAGACGGATTTGTTGAATGTGTTGGCCAAGAAATACATGGATGAGATAATAAGACTTCATGGGATTCCAAGTTCGATAGTCTCATATAGAGATCCCAAGTTCACCTCTAGATTTTGGGAAAGCTTACAGGAGGCTTTAGGAACTAAGTTGCAATTTAGTATAGCTTTCCATCCGCAAACTGATGGACAATCTGAGAGAACGATCCAGACTTTGGAGGCAATGCTGAGAGCTTGTTTATGGATTTTAAAGGCTCATGGGATGATCAGTTGCCTTTAATTGAATTTGCTTATAATAATTCCTATCACTCGGGAATTTAGATGGCACCATATGAAGCTTTGTATGTTAGGAGGTGCAGAACTCCTATTTGATAGGATGAGGAAGGTGAAAGGAGGCTTTTATGGCCTGAGTTGGTGCAAGTCACTATTGACAAGATTAAGTTAGTAAAACAGAGACTTAAAGCAACTCAAGATAGAATGAAGAGCTACACGGATGCACATAGAAAAGAGATGGAATTTGAAGTTGGAGACAAAGTGTTTCTTAAAGCTTCTCCATGGAAAGGAGTTTTGAGATTTGGTAAGAAGGGCAAGCTTAGTCCAAGGTATATAGCCCCTTACGAGATCATTGAGAGAATTAGGCCTTTAGCCTACAAGTTAGCTTTGCCAATGAAATTGTCTCAGATTCACAATGTTTTTCATGTGTTGATGCTGAGGAAGTACCAAACACATCCTTCACACATAGTTCAACCTTCAGAGGTTTAGCTAAGGGAGGATTTGCCATATGAGGAGCAACCAATGGAGATCCTATACTCAAAAGAAAAGGTTTTGATAAACAAGGTTGTGAAACTAGTTAAAGTCTTATGGAGAAATCATTCGACAGAGAAGGCAACATGGGAGCCTTTGGAAGCAATGAAGGAGAAGTATCCACACCTCTTTAATGATTCAGGTAAGAATTTCAAGGACGAAATTCTTTTAGGGGAGGAGAGTTGTTGGATCTTAAATTTTCTAAATTGCTTAAATAGTTATTTATGTTTGTTTGTTGGTTTAAATTTTTTTATTTTAGAATTGGGTCATTAATTAGAATTTGAGGGAGGGATTAGAAATTGAAATAAGAATGAAGGGTTAGGATTAAGTTAGATTAAGTAGTAGTAGGCTTGTTAAATGGAATAGTAGAGCCATAAAAGACAAAATAAGGGCAAACTTGGGAGAACAAGACTAAAGAGGGGCAATTTTGGAAGAAAAGGAGTAATTTGTGTCTTAAAATTTGAAGAATAGAAGAAGAGTGTCATGGAAGCCATAGAGAAGAGAGGAAAAATGTGAAAAGAGAGAAGAAAGGGGAGAAAAATCGCAGAGAAAGAAGGGAAAGGAAGGAAAATCGTGGGAAGAAGAGGAAATCAAGGCTTTCAAGGTAAGTTCATCATCTTCTTCTTGCTTTAGTAGAAAGAAATGGGTTGTTGTGTTGTGATGAAGAAGTTCTAAAGAGAGAAAGGGGTTTGTGTTAGAAGAAGAAGATTTGAGAGAACCTATTTGATTTTTGGATTTCTAAGCTAGGTTTTGAGTTTTCTAACCTAGATGAACTATGGGTAGGTTAAATTGGAGCTTGATTAGTGTTGATTTCATTTTGTTGTGATTATGGAAATTTTGGTTGTGTCAGGAAATCAAGAACCTACCCAAGAGCAAGAGGAAGGGCACCATTGATTTTGGTTTTCAAGATTTACAAGGTAAGTAATTTATTTATAGTTGTTGTGTAATATGAGCAAAATGTCTTGTATGTGTATTGTGTGCTAAATGCCTTGTTTGAAATTTTGTGATGTGAAAATTTCAGTATGTTGTATGATGTTATGATAAAACAATTAGAATTATGTGTATGATGATGTTATGCCATTGAATTGAATCATAGAATTTTGTATAAGAAAAAGCATGAGAAAATGAGATTGCGAATGATTGATTTGAGCATGAAAAATTGATTGTGTTTGGGCGAGAGAGGAACCGTTTCGTAGTCACATGCATGTTGACATAAAGCCTTCTCCCGGCTGCCCGCTTGTGGCCAACAAGATCCGAAAAATGGTCTCATTTCGTTCACGGTGTAAACTTCAGTTTCGCTGTTTTGTTTCACAAAACCCTCGAGGCATTTGGTTGTGTATTTGCATTTTGATGTGCTAAGCTATGCTTTGAAGTGAATTGCATCCAATGTGTCATATGTGATGATGTTTTAATTATGAATTGTGAATTGAATTATAAATGTTGAACTTTCATTACGATGTGTATGCCTATATGAATGTTATATATCTATGGTTGATTGTGTGGCTCATCGCCAATGGCTATAAATATCTTAGCCACTAAGCTGTGTAGCTCAATCTAATATTTTCCCACTCCTCAGGTGCAAATTGAGAAGATTAGTAAATCCTTGCAAGGCATTTGGACAATTTTGAGAGTCTTAGCTTTTGTACTAAGTTAGTAGCTAGACATTTGGATAGCTTTACAAGCATATTGAACATTGAGCATCAAATGTATTTTATAACTTGTGTTAACGCATTGATGAAATGTCGATATGTAATTAAAGCTACGTATGAAATCTTTGTATGAACTTCATTTGATTTGGAAATGAATTGAAGATTGAAGAAGTTCCCTTGTGTATGTGCTTATTTATCTTATAGTGTACAATTCATATTTCAAGTTCTCATATGGGTGAAAATTGTGTGTTGGCTTCATGGGGGAAAACTGGATTGATTTGGGTTGTATTAGACAAAATGGTCTTCTTGAACATTGCAGCCTATCCTCTTAACTTTTCAACGATATAAAGTTTGTAAAATTTAGGTATTGGAGTTGAGAGATATGAGCTTTACAAGTGATGATGCTATATGGGAGGTATTAACATGACATCCATGGTGAATGATGAGAGTTTATGTATAATATGAGTTATTTGAGTTGAAAATAGGGAGTTTAATGCATTCAAATTGGTAATTGAATGTTTGAGGAGTGTTTATTACACTTGAAGGGTTGAATTTGGGGAGATTATGAGTGTATATGGTGTTAGGATGGATGATGGAAGCATTGGAGAGGCTTTGGAAGGAGTTTTGGGTCACCCATATCCGTTTAACAGACATTAAGTCCATTTAACGGACCTTCTCGGGTAAAAAAGGACCCTCAGCCTAATGCAAGTATGTTCGTTTAACGAACCTTCTCGAGTGGAAAATGGCTTTTCAGTCAATGTATGTCCGTTTAACGGACATCCTCAAGTCAGCTATAGTAAATCGTGATTTTGACCATCTTAGAGACTGAATATTGCTTTGAGGCCTTCATAAAAGTTGTAGATCTCGAAGTCCTCTTTCAAATGGTCTAAAAACAAAATCAATCCGACATTTTTAGCAAAAGTTATGGAAATCGCTCCAAGACATTTATAGTTTGAGTAAGGACATAAACATATTGGATTCTTTTGGCCATAACTCCGTCATCCGACCTCCAAATTAAGTGATTCTTAAAGCATTGGATTCTTAACACGTTTTACTACCTCTCGAAAAACAATTGGTAGCTTTTGGAGTTAAATTAAAAAATATTGGTTCAAAGCAATTGAGGTTCGTTGAAATGATCCTATAAGGAAACCTGCTTATGCTTTTCGACTTCGGATTTGATAGTTGGGCTCCGAGAACGTGGTCCAATACCTTGGTTAGGCTTCAGGAACGGGGTTCAATAGTATTCCTCAAGCTCTCAGAGAGAGGTCGAGTCTGAGTCATCTAGACATTTTTGGATCCCTTCAAGTCTTGCCATGAGCCGCTTCTTCCGGTGGAAAATATTGCCAAATGTGTTAGTGTTCCAAACCTGTAATCTTTTCGAGAAACTTCTAACCACGCCACTTAAATCATGACTTTTTGTGGTCCAATTTTCAGCTACAAATTAGCCAAATCAATTATAGGTGAGCCAGGCTAACTGAAATCTAAAGGACCCAATCGACGGAGAAGGTTTCGTGCTATTATTAAGAGTAATGAGGATAACTCGATGATCAGATTTTAGGAAGGGTAGGTGGGTGACTGTAGTATGGGGGAACGAAGAATGCCAAGTGTTTGAACAGAATGCACAGTTTAATCTAGCAAGAAGTTGGCCTCGCCGCCAAGTGAATCTAAGCCCAGAAAATCCTTGATCCTAAACATTACAACTGTGCACATAGTCTCTGAATGGTGAGTTGACGATATGTTAGAGAAAGATCCTCCATGTTTATCAATGCGCTCCAGTTTGGCATTGAAGTCCCCACCCAGTAGCCAAGGGTTATAGGTGATCCTGGCAATTTTTCGCAGATATTTCCATAAAAATTTCTGTAATGAGTATGTTGGGCTAGCATAGATGGCAGTGAAGTCAAAAGACAATTCGTCCCACTCAATATTGACATGCACAAATTGCCAATGAGTGAGTAATATTCGGACCACAATATCAGCTTTCCAAAGAAGCCAGATACCCCCAAAATGGCCTTCAGCTTCCACCCTGAATGAGTGGCCAAAACCTAAATTTTGAATAATCTTCAGCACTTGAACCCCACTTATACGGGGTTTTACCAAAACGACAAGAATCGGTTTGTGGATGTGAGTATAGTTTTTGATAATAGGCTTGAGGGTCCTACCTCCAGCCCTTTGGCAGTTCCAAATTAATATCGACATGACAACGAGTTAAGGAGGAGCAACTATTCGACAATAGATTTGACTGCATTATCAGTCAGCTTCTGACACCAGATTGTCAAATGATCCTGTGGAGTCTCCTCCATCTGAGTATCGGATTCAATATTTATTTCATAGACTAGAGTAATGTCTTTACTCGGGTTAGGTGGTCACGACGAGGGTAGCATATGGTTTTGACTGGTTGACGTTGAGGCTTCACGACGATAGTCTTCATTGGGCTCGGTTTCCATATCACGACAGCCTATGTCTGCTTGTATAGGCAGCATGATTGGCTTGTCTTGTATTAATTGGCGCACATTTCAGACGGGGCTCTTTAGTCGATGTCGGGTTTAGGGATTTTGCCTTACCTTTATTCTACGTCATCGTATTGGGGTTTGTGGGGTGGGTAGTTTCCTTAGTCAATTATATAGTGACCATTGCGGAGTCTAACAACTCTATTCCTATCAGAGCCTATAGCACCGCACTCCCGTAATGACCCGAACCCGACATTAATAGTAATATCCGAGTCTGTTGGACCCCACCCCCCACCTGAAGGTGTTTGCAGGTTATACTGCGGCGAGTGTTTGCGGGTTATACCGCGGCATCCAACCTTAATCAGTATTGTCCT
>JANKYE010609083.1:0-11204 GCA_032467995.1 Erythroxylum dillonii | reverse complement strand
AATAATACATTTCTTTTGTTTTGAGATAAACATATAATCTTACTTTTAATTATATTGTTATTATTTGTTATTGTGTTATAATTAAATGGATACTAATTCATATCAATTTTGTTTAGATATGAATAATACATTTCTTTTGTGTTCAAATAAACATACAATCTTACTTTTAATTAAATTGGTTTAATATGCATGGGGGTTACAAATTGGTTAACTTGAATTGAAAACTGCATAATGATAGATTTTGTGATGTTAAATGTGGACTTCATTGAGAATAGACATATGGTTGGAGGACCCAATGTGAGTTATGATTACTGATCGATATAGAAGTGTTTCTTTTTTATTTTTGCAGCTTTAATTGACCCTTCTTACATAAGGGGGATGTCCATTTCATAGGGAAAACTCTGCCGAATTTTCCATAAAATCTTCGTAAATTATGACATCATCGTTTTTATTTCAGGATTAAGAGCTTCTAACCTGTGAACAAATGTATTCTTGGTTGTAAGAACTCTCTAGTTTCCAGTACATTCATTTGTACCGAATTTGAAGAGCAACTTTATCTGGTATTTAAATCTGTCTTCGGTTTCATCTATTGCTTACGTTTGTGTTTCGGTTAAGGTTGGTGAATATTTTGTTCTGTACGTATTTTTTTTAGTAGGTATAGTTTGGGTCTTTCTTTGTGGAATGAACTTCAGTTAATTATTAAAGTAATATAGGGTGAGTGTAACTTATATTATAGTTGCAGTTACCTTAAATTATGCAGTCGTTATTTATTTTGTGCTTATTCCGTCGTTATTAATTAGCTTATCTTAACTTGTCATTATCGACATTCTTCACGCAGTTCGTGATAACTAATGATTATTTACAAAATTTATTAAAATAAGTATTCATAGTTTGATGAATACTTATTGTATGCTTATTGAAAAAACCCTCTCACATATATGATGAGAAACATGTATGTGAGATCTTTAGTATAGGTTCGTTTAGTTGATTTAAACACATAAAAGTTAACAAAAATTTCGGCTTGATTGAAACTACGAGGCTAATCGAAGAAAAATACGACGAGCTTTCGAATCACTACCAGAACGTGACTCAAGTCACATATATTTTCTTACACGTTCTGTATACTTTGCCGTTCATGAAAGATACTAACTATGGACTCATTGGTTTACATTAACACCCTTGCAGAAATGAGTTATGTTGATAGATCTTGGATGTATAGACAAGCAACACCTGATGGTTACATTAATCTTGAATTTGTTGCTATAGTTGAAGCCTTTATTCAGTATGCATGTTCTCAACCTGCATATATGGATGGGTTGAAGATCAGATGCCCATGTAAAAAGTACAAACACATATGCTTCCTTCTTATTGAAGAAGTTTGTGGGCATTTGTTGAGAAAAGGGTTTATCCCAAATTATTTTGAGTGGACAAGACACGGGGAAGTTGGCATTTGTAGCAGTTCAAGGGGATATCAAGCAGAATCGTTTATGGATTTCAATGAGTTTGAAAGGGGGATTGGACTTAGAACAAATTCTGTTGAAGAGACTGGAAATCCGTACAGGCAAATGGTTTTTGATGCAAGAGGTAATACCTTTCACGAAGATATGGGAAATCTTGAAGAAGAACCAAACTCATATGCAAAATAGTTCTTTGACTTACTACAATTAGCAAACCAAGAGTTATGGCCAAATTGTGAGACAATGACCTAATTGTCTTCAATTGCGCGAATCTTGAACATTAAGTCTGAAGGACATATTTCGGACCGTAGTTTTGATAAAATACTTAAATGGTATAATGAATCAATACCTCATGATCATGCAATAGTTGATAGTTTTTACAGTATGAAGAAACTTATTAGGGGTCTTGGATTACCTGTTGAGAAGATTGATTGTTGCAAATTGGGATGTATGTTGTATTGGGGAGATGATGTGGACTTAAAATAGTGCAAATTTTATGGGCAATCTAGGTTTCGACTTAGAAAGTGTTCAATGAAGCAAAAATTAGTTCTATAGAAGTGGATATATTATTTCCCGTTAATTCTGAGGCTTCAAAGACTGTATGCTTCAGATGTTACTGCATCTCATATGAGATGACATTCTGAGCATGAACAGGAAGATGAAATAATGAGTCATCCATCAGATACACAGGGATGGAAGCATTTCAATGACATCCATCTTGATTTTGCAACTGAATGTCGAAATGTTAGGTTGGGATTATCAACGGATGGATTCCAACCATTTGGTCAATCCGAGCAGCAATATTCATCATGGCCAATCATAGTGACTCTTTACAATTTGCCTCCGTGGATGTGTATGAAAGAGGTATATATGTTCTTGACCGTGATTGTAGTAGGGCCTACTAATCCGAAGCATAAAATTGATGTGTTCTTACAACCATTAATATATGAATTGTAGAATTTGTGGGAATATGGTGTTCAAACATATGATGTCTCTCTGAAACAGAATTTTGTGTTGAAGGCGACTTTGATGTGGACCATTAGTGATTTTCTAGCATTTGCCATGTTATCTGGATGAAGCACAGCTGGAAAATTGGCTTGTCCTTATTGTGGAAATAATTCTGATGCCTTTTATCTTCAAACGGGGGAAAAGTGTGTTGGTTTGACAATCACAGGAAATTTCTTCCTCCAGATCATCCATTCAGACGCAATAAACATAAGTTCATTAAGAACACGATGGTGAAGAAAACTTCGGCCCCTTACAAAGACGGTGAAGAGATATTGTTGCAGATTGATGAATTAGGCTTGTTGAAAGTTACAGAATTTAAAGTTGATGAAGTTAATACAAGCATATATAAAAACTTTGGTTGGAGAAAACGCAATATCTTCTGGGATTTACCATATTGGAAGAAGAATTTAATACGTCATATATTAGATGTCATGCATATCGAAAAACAATTTTGACAATATGTTCAATACCATAATGAACATTGAAGGGGGACAAAAGGCAATACAAAATCACGAGCTGATTTGCAAATTTTTTGTAGAATGAATGAGTTAGATAAAGATCTTCACATAGGTAAATATCCGAAAGCATGTTACACCTTGGACAAAAAACAAAGGGAAATATTGTGTGAATGGTTGAAGGGTTTAAAGTTTCCCGATGGTTATGTTTCAAACTTGGGAAGGTGTGTGGATATGAGGAAGTACAAATTATTTGGGTTGAAAAGTCATGATTGTCATGTATTTATGCAAAGGTTAATTCCAATCGCATTCCGAGAGTTGCTTCCGAATAAGGTTTGGGAAGTGATTACAGAAATAAGTTTGTATTTCAAAAGTTTAACATCATCTGAAATCAAGTACAGTGACATGGAAATCCTAGAAAGGGAGATTATAGTAATTTTGTGCAAGTTAGAAGGAATCTTTCCTCCTAGCTTTTTCTAAGTTATAAAGCATTTACCTGTGCATTTACCATACGAGGCTAAACTAGCTGTCCAGTTCAATATCGATGGATGTATCCATTTGAGAGGTAATTCACAGTGAGCATTCAGTTAATGAAGTTATAACATGTTTTAACTGTTACATTGTATTACAAAATTTTGTTTGTAATATAGGTATTTGCATCACTTGAAGAAAAATATGAAAAACAAGGCTAAAGTTGAAGTTTCCATTTGTAATGCTTATTTAGTTAAGGAGGCTAGTACATTTAGTGGACATTATTTTGCGCCACACTTTCACACAAGAGCAAGAAAGGTTCCTCGTAATGACGATGGGGGGGGGGAGGAACTAGTGATGCTGATGGCAACATATCCATTTTCACATCTCCTGGGCGACCATATGGGCATGCAACAAGAAGAATGTTAACAGAACAAGAAATTGAGACTGCCCATGGTTACATTTTATTGAACTGTCAAGAGGTTCAACCTTTCATGTAGTAAGTTGACCTACATTATATCGGTAGTAACATTTTGTATTTTTCATAACTAAATTACATGATAACATAACAGGATGTACGAGGCATTGTTACACGAGATCATGGCAAACAGCACACAGAATGAAGTCAATAATGAGGTTGGACGACACTTTGCACGATGGTTCGAAAGATATGTTAGTTTTCACTTACAAATATTGTCATTATTAAATTATACAAATCAAGTGTTGACTTAACCAGATGTATTCATGGTATTGAAATCATTTTTCTGTAGGCCTTAGAAAATCGAATAGAGAACAAGTTCATTTATGATCTTGTTAAGGTGTAACACCCCATCCTGTAACGACCCGAACTTGACATCGATGGTGATATCCGAGTCCGTGCCCTGCGAGGGTGGCATGCTGAAGCACTCAGTCATTCAGAAATTGGTATATTTTGTTGTTGCAATTTTGAAACTATAAACATATATGCGAAAATCGAAACTCACATTGGGCACACATCCATTCATAAACAATTTCAATAAACACAATTTTCAATAGCCATTCAGGCCCCTTTCATGAATACAAAACACTCGAGTCATTTTGAAATACAAATTTATATAAAAGTATGCGGAATGAAGAATTCAATTCAAAAATAGAGAAATGCAATGCAGATGCGAATTGATCCCGACCTCTATCTTTCATTTGTATGTTGTAGGTATACGCCCGTTAGCCTAACAGGGTATTCTTCTGAACCTAAAAAATATTTGCAAATTTTGGGTGAGTTTTGCGAACTCAGTGAGTGACCATCATCGATGGCTCACCCAGTCACATAGCACATAATTCACACATTTCACTTTATGTCGCATTTCACATTTAAAACACTTAAGCATTCTTATCATGCATATATAATGCACATGAGACTCGTGTTCATTCTTATTGTTGTAACTGAGTGTTGATCACATACACAAATACTGGCCCATAGGGATCAGTCAGAACAGAGTTCACGAAGCATAGCTCTACATGCAGAATCAGAGTTCATGGAGCAAAGCTCTACGTGGAAGCACTTCAAACTGGATACTTAAGTCACAACGCCTTTATTTAAGCATTCATTTTAGGAAATGCATCACATACTGATCATGTCATATTACATATGATGTTAAATCAAAAACTCACATTCATCGGACTTGAGCCTGGCATTCAACTTTAAAGTTGAGTATCACTTTTCATTTACATGCCACTAGCACTTCAATGTTCCAATCAAATATCATAGTCACATCTACATAATTATTCAATAGTCATATAATATAGAATTTCAAATAACAAACAATAATGTGAGACCATCTCGGTCTACTTATAGTGCGCTCCAAAATAGAATTTGCTTCCGAATTTTAGAACGCTTGTATAAGGGCACTTGACCTGCACAGCCCATTTATGCAAAACACCAATTTTACACTCATCAATAATTGCACACGTATAAGCATTCATTTACTCACAATTGAATAAATGGACTATGTACAATGCATGCTCAATGACAATCCCGACTATATATTCTAGAACTCATATCATGCTCATTTCCATTTCAAAATTCAGATGTGTCTACTTGAACTTGGACTTACACTTCATTTGTACATGATCAACCTAAATGCTCCTTTCAATCTTGACCCTTTTTATAAGCTCACACTTCAAGAACACTTGGTTACTCTATATCAAACTCAATTTCTCATCACCTCTTTTCTAACCTCACATGATCTCATAATATCTAATTCCCATTCATAGCATAGCAATTTAAACATATGTACACATCTAGACATATTGCCCATTTACACAATTAACCATAAATATATTAGCTTGCTTGCAAACTCCAAGTCAAGATTGTCTTCCCCCTTGTTCTTGGGTAAGATTATCTTAGTTTCCTAAAACAAACCAAATCTCATTCAATAAGAATCCACTTAAAAATCTCACAATGCAAAATCACTAAAATTAGTTCTAGAACATTTAAACCCAAGCATTTTCTAAACTCCATAAATTAGAATCCTTCCAAAAATCCAAAAGAGTCAAAAAGATCTTATCTTGATTCTTCACCAAATGAAGAGATCTTTAGCTCAAATGGAAGCTCTTTTCTTCCTCTTCCTTTTTCTCCTCTTGAACAACTTCAAAATCTCTCGTAAAGACTAGGAGAGTTAAGCCCTAGCTCAACTTTCTTCTTTTCTCTCAAACCACCCACTCTCTTTCTCTTTCTTACTCATTTTCATAAATCACTACTGCTTAGCCTCCCATTTACGTTTTTTCTTCTTCATTTATAAGAAATACAACACTTCTTCTTCCAATTATGCCCTTAATGATTAAGAATTGTCCCATTTGCCCTTCTATTTATGCCTTATGTCTTTTATACTTAAGTGTATTGCCAACAGTACCCTTAAACATTCTAACATAATACTTTCTTCTGGAAAAATATCCCCCATTGTCTTAAGTTTTTAATGCCTCCAAAATTATTCGATTTGGTTCAGTGATTCAAAAGGTATACTTCAAACATTTTTAGACTGTTCTTGTCCATAACAGTATACTATACACAACTTCCATCTGAAATTTAAAAATCTTAAAGACTGAGTTAGATTCTAATTTCTTTATACCTTTTGTAGCTCAATGTCTCTAATTTACCTCAAATCAGAAATCATCTAATTTGGATCAGTAGAACTCCAAAAATTATCAAAATACTGAAGTATGTTCAGTGGAATAACACCAGTTCATATTACTTAAGAACACACTCACTGCACCCGTACCACTCAACGTCTTCAATAGCATGCTCTTACTTTGTTTTTCCTTTAATAAGCCATCAAATTTAGTGCTTTTTGATCCCCAGTTGCTATGGGGAACAAAGGAAGAAATACAATCGATTCCTCTATTTAAGTGGTTCTCGCTTCTCCTTGTTCCTGCTCCTGACTCCTCCCCAAGTAGTTCCCCTCTTCATTCAGTCTTTCTCCATTCATTTCAAATGGCTAATATTTTTAGTGGAGAAGTAGATAAAAGTCTTACGAATCCAATAGTTCAAGAATCAAGTCATTTGGAGGTCTAGTGAAGAAGTTATGGTCAAAAGAAGCAACCATGTTTATGATCTCAATCAAATTGAACCTATTTTAGCACGATTTCCATAACTTTCACAAAAAATATCAGATAGATCTCGTTTTTGGACTATTGGAAAGAGGACTTCATGGTCTACAACTTTGATAAGGCCTCAAAGACAAATTCTATCATCTGAAGGGTAGAAAATGGAACAAACAATATGACGTTATTTTATGAAGAATGCGACATCATCAGATGATACAAGGTTGGGAAAATTGCCATAAATATCACTAAAGATATCGGATTAAGGTGTTCTTTAGATGGTTTTAAAGAGGACTTCAATCTATACAACTTTTATGAAGACCTTAGAGACAAATTCTATCGTCTGAAGGGTAGAAAATGGAACAAACTATATGATATCATTTTAAGACGAATGTGACATCATTAGATGATACAAGGTTGGGAATATTGCCATAACTTTCCCTAAAGATATGGGATTAAGGTGTGTTTTATATGTTTTGAAAGAAGACTTCAAGGTATACAACTTTCATGAAGACTTTGGAGACGAATGTGACATCATTAGATGATACAAGGTTAGGAAAATTGCCATAACTTTACCTACAAATATCGGATTAAGTTGTTCTTTAGATGGTTTGAAAGAGAACATTACGATCTACAATTTTATAAGACTTTGGAGACAAATTCTATCATCTAAAGGGTAGAAAATGGAACAGAAGATATGACATCATTTTAAGACAAATGTGACGTCATCAGATGATACAAGGTTGGGAAAATTGCCATAACTTTTCCTAAAGATATGGGATTAAGGTGTTCTTTATATGGTTTGAAAGAGGACTTCAAGATCTACAACTTTCCTGGAGACCTTGGAGACAAATTATATCGTCTGAAGGGTAGAAAATGGAACAGACTATATGACATCATTTTAAGACGAATGTGACGTCATCAGATGATACAAGGTTAGGAAAATTGCCATAACTTTTCCTACAGATATCAGATTAAGGTGTTCTTTAGATGGTTTGAAAGAGAACTTCAAGCTCTACAACTTTCATGAAGGCTTGGAGACAAATTCTATCTTTTTAGGGGTAGAAAATGGAACAAAAATAGAAGATAAATAGTAACTAAAACGATAGGTATGAACAGTAACTGAGACGATGAACAGTAACTGAGACAAAGCAAAACTAAGACAGTCAAACTAAGATGAAGCAAAACTGAGGCGATGAATAGTAATTAAGACGATGGGTATGAACAGTAACTAAGACGAAGCCTCTGCCCTCTTTCATTTGCATCGTCTTACTTTTGTCTCCAGAACATCTCCACTTATAAAGATCATAACTTTCAACTCCGATGTCTAAAATTTTCATACTATATACCGTTGGAAAGATAAAAGAAAGATCTACAACTTTCCAGAAGGCAACTTTGCAAAAATCTATTTATATAAATTCCAATTTTGCCCCTAATATCTGAAGATGAATTTTCCATTCATACACCAACATACTACACTTAATTCTTAACTTCGTGACAATGTTTGAGATTCTTAGGGATATAATTGAAATTCGATGTTTTCATAAGAAATGTAGCCATATGTTTCTAGTTTATTCCAAATTAAGAATCATCTGGTTTGGATAACTAGAGAAAAAGTTATGACTAACAGACCGAAGTACACTCAGTAAACATTTTCCAGATCACTACCAATCTTGTTTCTTAATCTTTCCTTATCACAACTCATTTCAAGATCACTCTTTCTACTCCTTCTACTCCTCATTTTCAATAAAATCACATTTAATATCAATTATACCCAGAAGCTATCAATGAATGCATGTACCACTTTTTGTGCGAAAACCTTCAGTATTTATATGCATATATGCTAACATGATGTATGAGCAAGAAAATGCATTTCCTAAATCTCTTTTTGATCTCACATGTACTGAAACTTTGGGTCTTAACCCTTAATATAGGGACGGAATGTTACATAAGGGACCTCTACGAACTATTAAATCGTATCCGGTTTATTTCGTTAATGGCTACAAATATCATACAGAAGCTTATGGTCATAGCATGGCAACGATAAATAATGGAGTTTCCATACAAGGTTAATTCATGAATTACTATAGTAAAATCATTGACATCTAGAAGTTGAGTAACTTGCGTTGCCAATCAAGTGAACTGTGATATTTAAGTGTGATTAGTTTGACCTCACTCTAAATGTTGGAACAAAAGTCTATACCCGATACAATCTTGTTAAAATCAACTCGCGTAGGAGATTGAAACATTTTGAACCATTCATTTTGGCTATGGAAGCAAAATAGGTCTGTTATGTCCCTTTTCCTAGCATACGATGAGATAAGTTAGATTAGTTGGCAGTTTACAAAGTTAAACCTAGAGGTGTGTTTCAAGAATTGAAAGTGAAGCGTTTAAGGAAGATGCTTATTTTATAAATGCATCTGTAACATATGATGATAATGAACCTTTGCACGATCCATCACATGAATATGTTCACATTTCATCCGCAGAGGAGGAAGATGGTCAAAGATCTGAAGAGGAGCCGAATTTTCACTATATTCTGTCAAATTTAAATTTCCAATTCATAATTAAGGAATGTCGATTTGGCGTCTGGTTCCGGATGGACGTAATTAATTCCGTTGGGAGGAATGTGGTAAAATTGTCCATGCCGAAAGAATAAAGGATGTAGCAACAATCTCCAGTTCTTTAAGTAATGATCGTTTGCCTTTCATGAAGGATCTTCTACTTGAAGGTGTATAATATCATCTGAACAACACCAATTTCCTTATTATATACATCTCACTTCAAACATATGAAGTTGTTGTATTAACATTCCATGGAATACATTACAAGGTTTAAGCTTTAATGAATCTCGAAGATGACATGTATGCTGAAGGAGGTGGGAGTAATGACACAATGATCGATGAAGGATTAGGCAAATCAGTTGCTTTGGAAAAGTTGGCAATTCTAGAGACCTCGTTTGGAAATTCACGTACGTATACGTATTGAGGATGGGTTCCATTATCCCTTTTTAATATGACAATATGTAAGTTCCTTCCTATTGTGTTGTAGGTAAACCATTTCCGAACGTTTCACCAACAAACCTAGCAATAGCGGAAATGTTGTTGCAAGAAGGTACCAAACACGTGCGGGAAGAACATTTACTGTTTTCGTTGGAGCATTCGAACATGCAAGGAACCTTCTCGAAAATCTACCTATCGGGGAGTCCTTTACCTTTACCGCCTCTCATGTTACTTGGAATCCAACAAAAATTATTATCATTGTCATGTAACAAGAAGTACAACACATGATTGTGCTATAAACTAGTTATATTATTGTACTATGACTATAACAGTTATTCTCATTACTAAATTCAAAATTATGATATGAACAAAATCACCTTAATTCCTTGTACATATATTGTGTAAAATAACAGGATTTAGAATCAAATTTAAAAATTTCAAGGAAATTCAATAAACAAAAAATTCCAGACACAAATATGAGACCAAAGAGACCATGTCAAGTGATGCGACCCAGGCTTAGAGGCATGTTTGGAGGGACTTACTATGAGGGTGGACCATCACAGGCTCCAGCTGCAACTGAGTCACCACCGCCACCTCCAGCGCCTACAAATGCAAGAACATCATCACCTGGGACTGGTGATGCGCAACAATCCACTAGTCATATATCATCCAATACAGTTATGGAAGATGAAGGGGACCAGATGCAAACTGGATCTGAGGGTACTTGTAACATCCCACCTCCCGATGGGAAGGGTAGAATGGTAATTTGGAAAGGGCTAATGGTGTTTAGAATTGTTTTGAAATATTCATGCGTACCTTTACACGTGAATAGTAAAAATTGCACATGAAAATGATTGTACATGCATTCATGACATTTTCTGATTTATGTGCCTAAATGTGTTTTTATTGTGGAAAACGTGGTTGTTATGTGTTTTATATTTTTGGAGGAATTTAGGATTTTTTTGGAAATTTTCGGGAAAATTTTCCGAATTGAAAAAAAATTGTCAAATGGCGAACTGACTGATTTTCGGTACTGAAAATTTTGTCCAATGACACTGAAATATTGGGTACTTGATTTTGGGACTGTAATTAGAACCATTGGAATTGGATGGATTAAAGATTATTACAACTTTCTTAATTGGATTCTTTTTTTTCATTAAATGCCAAGTGTCATGACATGTGTCATGACACTCTTCAACCCATTTAATGCTTACATTCACGATTCTTCCTAA
>JANKYE010607174.1:0-11218 GCA_032467995.1 Erythroxylum dillonii | reverse complement strand
TATAAGCAATTAATCAATTATTTAATAAGTATATTTTATGAAAAGGCTATTATAACTATTTTCATATTTTTACTAAAAAAGGAAATTTGATTTTAGACTTACAAAGTTTTAAAAATTATATCAATTAGAACATCACATAAAAGTCAAAAACTTTAACATCCATTAAAAAAAGTGCAATTTACTTCAAGTAACATCTTCACATACTTTAAAGATTCTTATAATTTAAAGACTTAGGATAGGTGCTAGAACTAAGAACTAACCATTGTTAACAACTAGTTATAGCATATTGTCAACAACTATTGCACATTGGTCAACTAATGTACATTAAAAAACTAGATATTGTAAACATTGGTAGACCATTACAACACATGTTAAAAATGTAACTAAAAATATTGTTTTCAACATTTTCAAATTATCAAACTTATTTTTCTTAATGAAAATTTTGACTCAGACACTTCTTAAAATGTGCCCCAAAGAATGAATGTTTTAAAGTTCAATAAGGTTTTCTTTATAATCAAAATTTTGATTCCTCCTGAAGATTGAAAATGCTTATATATTGAGTTAAAATGATGATATACTTATGCATGGTAAGACTCTAAAGCATCAAAGGAACCAATAGGTAAATACAATGAACAATACATTTTTATTTATAAATTATTGTACTTTGATCTTCCTTGTTCTTGGTTATATCCTTCAATTAAATGAATTGAATTCTAACTTTTTTAATTTTCTTCATGATATTGTTTACTTTATATATGAGTGAAATAGCTTTTGCATTACTTTCTTCCAAAAACAAGTTCATTAATAATGCTTATGTTTTGTTATTATTAAAACATAGATTGGAACCCTCACCTACGATTTGATTTAGAGGAGGATTCTTCTTGAATTTTCAATCAATTATAAACTTCTTATCCTTTTTAGTTTCCTTATTTGATCTAAAAAATTGCTCTTATGATGTTCTCGTTGATCATTCTTGTTCTCTTTAAAGGCTAATTTCTTGAAATCTTTAGTTAAATCTACATCATCATCTTCAAGACTTTTCTTAAAGTCAAGAGGGTTAGATTTATCAAAATTAATATGCATAGACTCTTCAATAATAAGATTCTTCTTATTAAACACTTTATATTCTTTATTATTTGAAAAATAACCAAGAAAAGTCTTTCATTCCCTTTTAAATGAAACTTTCCTAAGTTATACTTTGTGTTTAAAATATAACACCTACAACCAACTACCTTGAAGTAATTAATCTTTGACTTCTTATTATTCTAAAGCTCATATGGTGTTTTATCAATAGTTAGTCTTATACACTATTAGATATATGACATATAGTTGTTATAGCTTCTACCCAAACATACTTGGTAGGTCATATTCATTCATCATTTTTTTCTAGTCATGTCTAACTATGCCCTATTTTTCCTTTTAACATCTCCACTTTATTATGGGATTTTAACGATAGATACCATTTTCTTTATAAGAAGTCTTAAACTTCTTATTGTTAAATTCTTGCTCCTAATAAATTCAATGGAGAGTTCTTTTCCATTTTGAACTGTTTTGACAAACTTAATAGATACCTTAAAGCATTCATCTTTGTTAGCTATAAATATTAACCATATAAATCTACTAAATTCATCTAGTATAATAAAAGAATAACATTTTCCACCTAGACTAGCAGCTTTAGTAGGCCAAACAAATCCATGTGAAGTAATTGTAAAAGT
The DNA here is from genome assembly GCA_032467995.1 of Erythroxylum dillonii. Classification (NCBI taxonomy): domain Eukaryota; kingdom Viridiplantae; phylum Streptophyta; class Magnoliopsida; order Malpighiales; family Erythroxylaceae; genus Erythroxylum; species Erythroxylum dillonii. The sequence goes on along the minus strand of JANKYE010607174.1, from coordinate 9,503 downwards.
TTAGTGCAGGTTACCGAGTTTTTTCTCTTAAATAAGCTCTTAGTTTGTTTTTCCATTTTATAAGCACCACACACCTTATTTTTCTCAAATTTGGCTTTTAAAGTACGTTGATAAGTTGTCTAGAGTTGAGGTTAGAGATGAGATCTATGCTTGCATATCCAAGCTTTCTATGCCAAATCATTGTATTTCCATATATAGATATTTAAGCAATTCATATTTTGGTTAGAGGGGTGCCATTAAGATCAATCATATAAAATTTTACCTTCTCTCTTACCTAAAATTCAATGATATTATAATCACTTTAGAAATAATGCATGATTTTCCTTCAAAATATACTTTATAATTTTTTCGTATAGTTGACTTACACTTAGCGAATTATTCTTTATTCCTTCTACTAAAAGCATATTGTCAATTGTGATATAATCTTCTTTAACAACTTTACTAATGCCAATGATAAAAAAATCCTCCATCTTTGTTCTTAAGAGTTATAAATTGGGATATATCACCGATCATGTGCCATGAACATCCACTAATCAATATATTATTTGTCTTTTTTAAGACCTACAAATAAGGAAATCAATGTTTCTTAGGTACCAAATGAACTTAGGTTCTTGATTGTTTGTTTCCTTATTCTTTTCAACCTATTTTCTTAAGGGTTTATTAATCACTCTTTATTTATAGAAAAAAATTATCAAATAAAGAAAAAATTATCATATGTAGAATTTTACTATAAAAATGACATATTGTAGTATGGATTGGTTATATAATAGTGACACTTATGATTTTGATACGTAAATACATTACTAAATCTTCTTTGGATATTATAGTGATTATGAGACATGCCCGTTTGATCTTACTGATACTTATAAGGGATGTAAACATGTTTTATGGCATTGTGCTTATAGCACTCCACTCTCATAAAGCATATCCTCGAACATACCGACAGTATTTGAGAACATACTCCATGAGGGTGGCATGCTAGAATAGTCAACAATCGCTCGTTACAAAATTTCAAAACAATGCACGAATATGCGAAAAATCCATAATGGAAAATTTGACCCATTATATTTATAAACATTTTCAATCGTAGTGTTACAACTATTATACATATCATCATCAATTCAGTAGCCACTTGGGCCTATTACAGATACAAAACACATGTAGTCATATTGTCAATACATTACAAGATCTTTCACATACACATAAATAATGAAAATGCATATGCAAACGTAAACTGGTCCCGACTTTTATCTCTTACTCGAATGCAGTGGCTAGACTCCAATTTGTCTAACTGGAGATCTTCTCTGACTCCAATTTGTCTAACTGGAGATCTTCTCTAAGCCTGAAAAATATTGCAAAATTTGGGTTAAGTTTTGCTAACTCAGTAAGTGGACTATCCTCGATGACTCACTCAATCACATAACACATCAATACATACAATCATACATTTCACATCATTTCATTTATCATCATATAACATCAAAATACTATTTTGCTCACAATTTTCACATTTCACATTCAAAGTAGTCAAACAATTCATTTCGATCATTCAAATCATACATATTACTTATATATGTAATGCACATAGGACTCACTTTTAGTTGTTATTGTTGTGACTGAGTGCCTATAACTGTCCTGTATCTATTGTGGATACCTGCCTCATTGATAACTGTCCCGTATCTGTTGGAGATACCGGACTCATTATACATAGTGAGCCTTTGGCTTTTAATCACATTCTAAGCTTTAAGCTCCTTTTCACTTTATAAGCTTTAAGCTCTTTCTCAGTGGCTACTCCGATTACAACAACTTTTATATTGTCATGCATTTATGTAATGAAATGCATCAATTGCGTAAGATCAATTAATCACTTTATTTCACTTTACGCATTCACTTTCACATGTCATCGGAACTTGGTCTGGCGTTTAACATTTAAGTTGAGAAAACATATAGTCAGTCCAATTCACATTCAATGAGCACTTCCAATATTTATTTTATCCATCAAACGCCTCGGACATTTAATGTCTGGAATCAATACAATCACATTCATATAATCATTCAATAAAAAATTTAAGCAGAATAACCATTTAAAGTACGACCATCTAGGTCGACTCACGGTACATTTTAGATTAGCATTAGCGTCTATGATTTGGAAACGTCTGGATGCAGACGTTTTATCCTGCACATCAACATTATGCAATACACACATTGCATGCACATTATTAATTGTACAATCTTATGAATACCCAATCACATACATATGTATATGTGTTGTGTATAATGCATGCTCAATGACAATCCCAGGTATATTATCTAAATTCACATCTTATGTTCATTCTCATTTCATAATTCATATATGTCTAATTGAACTTAAGTTTACGCTTCATTTGTATATGATCATTCTAAGTCCACCATTCAATACTTATCCTTTGTATGTGTCTAGCTTATTCTTAAGCTTACACCTCAAGAACACTTGATTATTCTAATAACTCAATTTCTCGTCATTTCTTTCTAACATTATATGCTCTTATAATACCCAATTCTCATTCACTTTTACTTAATACATATTACTCAACTCCTTTGTATCATAACTATAATCATATGAACATCTTCATTCCCATTATACTCATGCCTTTGGTACTCATGCCTTTGGTACTTTGATATCATCAATTCATTCACTAAGTTATAACCCCAATTATCACTTCATATATATCACACATTAGTCACTTAATCTAAGCATCATTCTAGGTTCAATTCAAGCCCCATTCTAGCCTAAATTAATACCAAATGGCTAGTGAATGTCCTCTAGGCGGACTTCCATGTCCGTTGGGCGGACCTTCATAGATCACTTACAAAAATGTGAAAATTTAACCCTCTAGACAGTAAAATCTCTCCTTGGGGTCTTCATAGAAGTTGTATAACTCAAATTCCTCTTCGCAAGCATACTTAAATAACCTCAATTCGTGTTTTATAGAAAAAGTTATGCCTCTTACCCCAACATCTATCCAATTGCATCCCTATTTTCCAATTTTCTAACTCTTTACGTACTATATTCAACACCTTATGCTTGGTCTATCATTTCTAGTTTAATACTCATCATTTTCGCATCATTCTGAATTCCATTTCAACTCAATATCATCTATAAACAAATTATAGTCTATGATTGATCATGAACACTAAAAACAGAACATATACATTTATATACATTCATCATTAACTTTCTGCACATATTCATCTTCATTTCCACCTTTACTTCACTTCTAACCATCACTTTAATTCATCTTATTTCAAGAACATAACTCAAAATCTTGGTTAACATAACTTTCACTTTCGGTATACCCTTAATTCACAACTCATAACGTCACATAACAACTCATCATTCATGGTTTCATACTCTCAAAACAGAACACAAACATATGTATTTATCCATCAATTTACTACACCTAGTACTCAACTTCAAGTCAAATTTTGAAACTCTTAAATATAGAATTTGAATTCGATGTCTTCATGAAAAATATAACCATATGTCTCTAATTTATTCCAAATTAAAAATCATCCCATTTGGATATCTACAGGTCAATTTATGGGTAAAATACCGATGCATATCCAATGGAAATGTTGCAACTAACATATTCCAGCATACTTTAAACACCATTTACTCTATTAATCCAACACTATATTAATCCTTAATCTATTACCCATCAAAACACAAAAGCAAGAAATGGATTTGTTCGCCCATGTTACATATATATTTTCAACATCTTTTTCATGATCGTTTCTCCTCTTAAAGTATCATCAAATATGCTTCATTCAATAAATCAAGAAGAGTAGTGCTTATACTTGCTTATTTAGCTTCAATGTCTTCAAATCACACTTAACCCTAGCTTCTCATATGCATTCCACTATAATCATCTTGCCAAAGTAGAATAGGTGGGCTTTTTATCAAGAGGAAAAGATAGCAAGAACCTAATGATGGAAAGGTTCAACTTTGATGCTTAGAGAAGAGAGTGTCGTGAGAAGGAGAGGAAGATGAAGAAAATGGAGAAGACGGAGATGAGAGAAGCCTGATTCGTAATTAGCAAGTGAAAGACTGGTCTTTCACTTAATAAAAAATTGTGATTTAAAACAAGTGGTGTGGCAAATGATTCTCATGGTCCTTTTTTGGTCTTTTAGTCCATTTGTCTCCAATTTTCAACCCAATTTTCTTCCAATTTTCAATGGCACTTGTCATTAAATCTTAATGTCATTTATAAAAATTTCTATTGCCATTTGACTCTTATTTCCATTACTATTCATGAATTATTCTGCCACTTGGCAATTTTCCTAGTCCAAAAATACCCTTAAATTCTAGAAAATTATCATATTTTACCAAAAATTCTAATTCACTACTTATATAGTCCAACTTAATTTTTAAGACAAATAATCTATAATTCACATTATAATCACATTAAACAATCATTTAACTCGAAAAATGTCAAATGAGTACATGAACAATTTATTGTAATGTGTACAATAATCAAATTCACGTGTGCATATGAAAACAAGATGTTACACTACTTAGTACGAGGTTTATTGTGAATGGAAATTTGATGGTTGCATTAGTGATGATTGCCTTCAGGGGTAGGTTGGTAACTATACATAAATATATAAGACTTGCCTTTTGTCTCAGTATGTGCATATGAATGTATTGATGAATACGCACCATGCTCATCTACTATCTTAGGCTCTTTAATATGCATATGTTTTTCATTGAGGAATGTAGTCAGTGATGGATGTTGTTACTTATCAAAACCCCAAAACTTTCCTTTCATTGATTTTTTTTATATTTGATGAATAATATTTTTGGATGAATAGTGAATTTTGTGGGACCCTGATAGTGAATTTTGTGGGACCCTGATATGTGTTTAATTGATGATATTGTTAATCATTTACACTTAGTGATTATTGACATAAAAATGCTTAAGATACTCACTTTAATTCATATATGATTTTTAGGTACAATTTGGAAGCAAAAAAATTAAAGTGAGTTAGAAGCATTACATTTGAGTTATTTTTCGAAAATTTTTTTTTGTCTTCATGGAGCAAGAAGAAAAAAAAGGAAAGATAAGAAAAATCAAAATAGGATAATTAACAGTACTCGCTGAAAAAAAAAGAAGAGAAAAATGCAAAATGGCATAAACGTAGCGCACACTGTGAAACGCCATGTCCCAAGAGTAGAAGGGCAGGAGCGAGAAGGATTTAAATGAGGGAGCAACTTAATTGTCCCATCAATCGCTACAGTAGGCAGCTTGGTGCTGTAGCTGTGACTTGGTGAAGCAAATGCAAGGAGGCTATTGCAAATTAAATCGTCCAATCAATATACAGTGAAGAAAGCACAGTTGGGGGCGACGCAACAGTAGAAGAAATAGGAGAGCAGAGGGGTGTGTGTAAGAGGCCTGCGTTTAATGCATTTTTCTGTGTTAAACACAGACAAGGGAGAGCCTAGGAGAATAGTCACGCTGGACCAAGGAACCCTTAATTAAATGGTCCTATTAGTGAATAGTAAATCAAGCATCAATGCGGCAATGAACAAAAATTAAAGGAGTTTTGGCTGGAGATTAAGATGGGGGCTGAAGCACTTTTTTGAGAAAGACCCATAAAGGGCTAGGCATTCCGACGTTGGTTCGGAGGTAAAATCGAAGCCGATGACCAGGGTTAAGTATTTTTTAATTATTTTGTTGTTTCTTTCTCTCATTAGGAATTGACTGTATTATCCTATTTTAATTGATTTGGGTATTATGTATGGATAATCATATTTTCATTATTATTCGGTTATCTGTGTTATTGTGAATTGATGATTTTAATGCATTCATTGAATCGTTAATTTGAAACCCATTGCTAGAATTTCGATATAATCAGTAATTGTTATGTTGAAATTCACGTGTAGTGATTAATGATTCGTAATCATTAGGGATAACATCACCTAGGTTAAATGATGCATCGTATGTGATTGTTGCCTTGATTAATCGGTTTTTCTAATTCGTAATGCTACTGCCTAATTAAATCTAAAGATCGTATTTTAGGTTATTCGGTGGTTAGGTTTAATTAACAATCGTATCCTGATTAAACAAAACCTAAGGAAAAACTTGGGTTAATTTTTAACCCACAATTAATAATTGCTAGGAGAGGTTAAAGAATAATAAATTAATAAATTATGCTTGATTAGGGTATAGGTCGAGATTGAACCAAAGAATCGGGTTCCTACCGAATTCCCCACATTTATCATTTTTGCATGTTTTCTTTAATTTGTTTTTATTAGTTAGTTTTATTTTATTTTTCTTCTTTAAAAATCCAAAACTACCTTTTTTCCCAAACATCGATTAATTTCATTCCATATACTTTACACACACTCTCTGTGGGATCGACCTAGACTTGCCACTGCTACAGTAGTAGTCTAGTTATTTTATTTTGACCAGTATTACGTGTACAGTCAAATTTTTGCGCCATTGTCGAGAAGTGCGGTGTTTTAGTTTTTGTTTGTAATTTAATTGGTGTTTTGTATATATTTGTTCGTGATTAATTTCTTTTCTGTTATTTGGTGATCTTTTCATTTTTTATTTTTGTTAAAAAAATCAATATGTACGGAAGTAATTTCTTTTGTAATTCATATTCTCAATCCTATAACAATGTTTGGACTGATCAACCTAATTTTTGTTATGGATGGGATAATCATCATAATTACTTCCATGATAGTTTGAAGGATGCACAACAATTATCGTACAAACCAGAAGCTTCCTATCACAACTACGGTCCATCTCTGGAAGAGTTGATGTTGCAATTGCATGAAAATACTTTACAATTCCATAAGGATGGAGAGAAATTTCTGAAAAACATAAGGTTTAATGCCCAAGAGAAGGAAAGCCAACATGATTCAGTTACATCTCTTGAAGAACTTGTTAATAGTATGGCTGCTAACAATTTGCAATTTTTACAGGATATGCAGCAAGAATTGCAAGAATTCTGATAGGAGACAGAAGCAAGCCAACAGAGGATGGAACACCTAATGGGTCATATGGCAATAAACCTCGACTGCCTACAATCGCAAAGCGAAGAGGAGCAGTCGTATCAACCCGAGGTGTACCAAATTGAAGTCTGTGCGAAAAATTTACAAAGTGATGAGGAGCTTGAGAATTTTAAGGTCAACACTCAACGAATTGTTTGTGTTGAAGAAGTTGAGAAGGAGCTCAACGCCAAAGAGGACATATCTTTTAGCTTGGAGGTAAGTACTGAGTCTATAATTATTTTTTAAACTAACTCTTTACCTTTACATAACAGATTGGATGAGTTAAATGATAAAGAAAAAGGTAAAGAGACGTTCAAAATATCTTTAGAGTGTATGGACTCGGTCGAGATTGAGAAGCTGAAGATTAGGAAGATGCTGAAGGAGGATGATGATCAACTAAGGCCCTATCCGGAACTACCTCACGTAGAGGAACCGCATGTGATACGTGAAGATCATAATTTTGTCATGTGAGGAGAAGGAGTTGAGCTAGCGACCCTAAAAAAAGGCACTTCTCGGGAGGCAACCCAAGGGAAGTAAATTTATTTTCCTTTACATTTCCGCATTACTTTTTATATATATGTGTGTTTTTGAATTTGTTTGTTTTACTTGTTTTTAAGTTTTCAATCAAAATGAGAGAAAGAATAAAACAAATTAAACAAATATTTTCTCATTTTCTATTGCTTCTAGGATTATATAATCATGATTATATAATCACGATTAGAGTGTGTTTTGACTAGAGAATTTCATAACAACTTTAGCATGTACTTTTACTCTTGTGATTGGTCGATATGCATTATCTTCGAGAGAGTAATGACTAATGGTAGATAAAGCTTATGAGATTTTGAGCCATATTTGACTGGCACATTTATATCAGTCTCATTGCCTTTTGATAATGTGTGACCATCATGACATGTACATCTTGATTTTGCGTTGAATTTTTATTCGAGACCACATTTTATCACTTGCATTAACATGGATATGATTAGGCATTCTATGTTCTTCATAAACTACATTGGCCAAATAACCTATCCTATTGATATGATTTTTTACTTGATAAAACCCCTTTGAGCTTTAACCTTTCTTTTTGTATAAACCACATTTTATGCTTGTAAACTTAACCAAATGTCCTACCCAAGCCATAAAGCTAGTGGAACATTTGTAACTGTTGAGTTTGTGGATGTGCAAAATTCTAAGTGTGGGGGTATACATATGTGAGGATTGGTTATAATCTTGGGATATTATTTTATGCCTTATCATTGAAATTCCCATGTTGATGTAGTTTATTTTAATTTTTGCAAGGAAAAGAAAGAAAGAAAAAAGAAAAGAAAAGAAAATGAAGAAAAAAAAGAATGAAAAAAATTGTTTAAAATAAATGTATCAAGGAAGAATTACATATGTGTTGAAAAGTTGTTTATGGTTTATGCATCTTCCTAGAGTTGTAATGGATGTGTTATTTGAGTATATTGAATATGATGTAGAGGTTGGCTTGGAAGATTAACTCTTGTGATTTCATTGGCATAAATTGTATGAGTGATTCCTTCAGAGTGGGATATGCTTCATGTGGTTTGTGTGTGAGAGCTGAATTTGGATGGGAAATGTAAATGTTGCATTTGTCATAACTGACAATACCCAGTTTTTAATTGAGTGTTACTTTTGTTTCACTAACTTTGATGACTTTCATGCTACTTAACCTAAATATACCTCACCTTACCCTTGCCCACATTACAACCTTGAAAAGTTCTTTGATTCATGATTTTTGCATGTGAACATTAGTGGTGGAGAAATGAAATGATATGCAAAATTGTGGATTGTCATGATCATGAATGGTGTTGAGTATACACATGGATATATTTTAGTTAAACACATTTTCTGAGTCTACCATTAGATTGCTAAGTTTTTGAAGATATTGAATGTTGATTGATCATGAGTAAAAGCTTGAAATGTTGATTTCTTGTTATGATTTTTAAAAGTTATGCATCTTTGTTTATGATTATATTGTCTTGAAAAATATGAGAATTGAGTAAATGTTTAAGATTTTTCAGCTTAATTTGGATGTTTTGCCCAAGAACGGACAAAAACTAAGTGTGGGGGAAAATTGATATGTGTTTAATTGTTGATATTTTTAATCATTTAAAATTAGTGATTATGGACATAAAAATGCTTAAGATACTCACTTTAATTCATATGTGATTTTTATGTACAATTTGGAAGCAAAAAAATTAAAGTGAGTTAGAAGCATTACATTTGAGTTATTTTTCAAAAATTTATTTTTTCTTGTCTTCATGGAGCAAGAAAAAAAAAGGAAAGACAAGAAAAATCAAAATAGGAGAATTAAAAGTACTCGCTAAAAAAGAAGAAGAGAAAAATGCAAAACAGTAGCAACGCACAGCGTGCGCTGCATTTCACGCAGCAGCATAGCGTGTGATGCGTTTCATTTTGCACAGTAGCACAACGTGAAACGCTG
>JANKYE010606319.1:0-11224 GCA_032467995.1 Erythroxylum dillonii | reverse complement strand
CCATGCTTTTACCAACAGAGTTACGGTGGGTAGTTTGTTGATAAAAAGTGTTGAGTGTTTAACAAACTACCCACCATAACTCTGTTGGTAAAAGTATGGACCAAATTATAATGCTTCTCAAAAAGTTGGGCATGAGATGCTTGGTAGTTTTTTGAGTGGGAGGGTCCCAGCTTTTCTTTTAATAGATAAGATGGCCTACTGTCACTTAGTCTATTATAGATAAGAAAAATAATTGTTGTATAATGTTTTAAATTTTTAAGTTTTGTTAAATCTATCATCATGCATACACGCATCATGATTTTATAATTCCTAATTATTATGATGAGAATCATTTGTGGAAACTAATGGTTTCAAATCGCTAGGGATAAATTAATAAAGAAGATTGTAATAAGCTTACGACATTTGAAATCCCTTCCCTACACTTAAAATTGAACATTGCCTCCAATATACATAATTGGAGTACTTCAAAAAAAAAGGAAGGTTTGATTGGTACTTGTTAAGTCAAGAAGACTTCACTTCTTCTATTAATTTTGATGAAAGCCAAATAATAATAATCATAGAAGTGTGTAAACTATTTTAATGAATTTGTTAAATGTGCAGATAAATGTAAGTGGCATAAATCATCAAATCAAGACGATACTTAAGTAAAAGCTAAATAAGATGGATCAGACGAAGTGCTTAGTCTAAGACATCAGATGAAGCATATAAATCTATACAAGACAATGTAATTGAAGAATGTACTAGAACATCAGTTAGTTGGAGTTGGTTACATGACTCAACTAATAACCGATTTTAGAAGATTTGACAAACAGAATTCTCAAGAAGATCGTTGAAGATTTAGGTTATAAATATTAGTTATAGTAGTAAACAAAAAAGATACAAGATACAATACAAAAAAGAGAAAAGAATTCTGATTGTACAAAACATACTTAGAGAAATTCTGTGCTCAAGTGCTCACGCAGTGAAAAAATATTTTAAAGAAAGGGAGCAAATACATCTATAACGTGAAGCTTAAACAATATCTTTTTTAGTGAAAAAAAGGCTAGAGCCTGAAGAGGCTAAGGAAGCAGATAAAGAATAGTTTGTAAAAGAGACCTGAAGAGGCTCTGCAAGTGTAGAAATAATACTTGTAACATTGAAGGATATAGTGAAATCTCATACGAACTCTGAGGATTGGACGTAGCCTAAGGTTAAGGGTGAACCAGTATAAATCGTGGTGTCATATTCTCTAACTCTTATCTCTTTAATTTTCTTGTTAGTAAAAGAATAGATACTAACTTTTGTTGTTGCATTACTCACCAAATTAAGTGAATTGTTTTTGTAATCATCTGAATTTGTAAAGAAAACCAAGAAGATTTTAAAGATTAATATCTTAAACGATTTAACACAATTCAACCCCCTTCTTGTGTATTTTACATATTATACGTGATTTCTATATTAACAAGTGATTTACTCCAGTTGGTATCATAGCAAGGTTTCCAAGAAACACTGTTACAAAGTGAGGACAAAGATCTATGGCTGAATCACATGTTTTTATAGCAGAAGGTGCCTCGGTCTCAAAACCCCTTGCATTCAATGTTGAAGACTATTATTATTGGAAAGGATAGGATGCGGCTCTTCATAGAACCCACACATATTGATCTTTGAGATATCATTGAAAATGGACCATATATTCCAACAGAAATTGAAGGGGATATCATTTCTCGTGACCAATGGTCGGCTAATTTGAAAGCTCGCTTTCAATTAACTTCAAAGGCCAAGTTCTTCTTAAGTTGTGCTCTAAGTAGAAGTGAATATGATAAGGTTCATTGATTTGAATTTGCAATGGAAATGTGGGATATATTAGCCATTGCACATGAAGGCACCAACCAGGTGAAAGAATCCAAGATTAGTATTTTTGTTCATCAGTATGAGCTGTTCAAGATGAAAGATGATGAGACTATTGATCAGATGTTTGGACAATTCCAAACAATTATTAATGGACTTAAAAATTTGAGGAGAATATACAAAAGTCAAGATCGTGTCAGAAAGATTCACAAAAGTCTTCCAAAAAGATGGAGACCTAAAGAAATAGCAATACAAAAGGCCAAGGATTTAAGCAAGCTGAAACTAGACGAATTGCTTAGTTCATTGAAAATCCATGAAGTAGAGTTTGATGTAGAAGATAAAACCCAAAAGGGATAAATCTATTGCTTTGAAGGCTAGTTAGAAGAATTAGAAGATGCGAAAAAATAGAAGCACACCTTCAAAAGCACTTAAGATTGAAGAAATCAAGAATGATGATGTTTGTGAATCTGATCAAGAATCAAGTGAAGATGAAGATGAATTATCCTTCATTTCAAGAAAGATTAGAAGGATGTGGAAAAAGAAATCAAGGGGAAATAAAACTTACTTTTAAAAACAATAGCAAAGACGATTTGAAAAATGAGAAAAGTTCTATCGTCTACTATGAGTGTAATAAACCAGGACATTATAAGTTTAAATGTCCGTTGCTTAAAAGAAAACAAAACAAAAGTCAAGAAAACAAAAAGAGCATGATGGCAACATGGGAAGATCTGGATTCATCTGAATCTGAATTCGACTCAAAAACATTAGAACAAGCAAATATATGCTTAGTAGCAGAAAGGGAATGTGATGATAAGGTAATTTCTACATGTGAGGATCTTCAGGATGCCTATTTAGAATTGTTAGAAGATTCACACGTTATCTTAAAACAATATAGGCTATTGAAAAAGAAATTTGTTGAAAATGTGAAGAACACAAAACTCTTAGAAGAAGAAAATGTCTACCTCAAGAAACAAGTAGATGATATAAAAAAGAAAGTAACTGTAGATAGATCTGAGAAAATTAATCAACTAAAAGAAAAGACTAATAGAATTTTAGCAGATTTATCGAAATTTACAGAAAGTACAAAAAGGATGAATGATATGATTGGAAGTTATAGACACCAAATGATAAAAGCGGTTTAGGCTTTAATGATAGAAATACTATTCATAATAGTAATGTTCTTCATAATAGGAATTTTGTTCCTAATAGAAAGAAAAAGAAATAATATTCTTATTATTATTCAAAGACAAATTGTAAGACTAACCCCAAAGGACCCAAGAAAATATGGGTACCTAAGAAGGATATAATATATACTGTAGATCTCCTTTCTTGGAAGAAGCAACCACTACCAATGGTACTTAGACAGTGGCTGCTTGCGACACATGACGGGTAGAAAGTCTATGTTCCCAGACCTCCAACATAAGCAAGGAGGATTGGTAACTTTTGGAGACATCCAGCAGGGCAAAATAGTTGGGACAAAATTGGTAAAGATTCTTTTTTGTCTATTGATAATGTTTTGCTAGTTGAAGGGTTAAAGCATAATCTAATTAGTATAAGTCAATTATGTGATTTTGGTCTTGAAGTATCCTTTAATTAAAATTCATGTTTAGTCAAAAACAAGGATGGTTCCATATTCTTTTCTTCCAAGTGATGAAATAACCTCTATAAAATTACCTTAGATGATTTGAAAAGTCAAAATCTTTCATGTATTATATCAAAAATGATGAAAAACTGATTTGACACAAAAAGCCAGATCATGTTAGTTTTAAACATATTTCTAAGTTAGTCAGACATGATTTGGTAAGAGGTTTACCAAAGATAAGTTTTAACAAAGATTTATTTTATGAAAGTTGACAAAAAGGAAAACAAGTTAAATCATCCTTTTCGTCTAAAAACAATGTAACTTCGTCTAGTCCACTTGAGTTGTTATATATAGACTTATTTGGTCCAACCAGAACACCAAGTTTAGGTGGAAAGAAGTATGGTCTCGTAATGGTTAAGACTTTACTAGATTTTGTTGGATATTGTTTTTATCACATAAAGATGAATCTTTTAAATGTTTCAAAGTTTTATCCAAAAAGTTACAAAATAAAAAAGGAATGTCTATTGCTAGAATTAGGAGTGATCATGGTTGAGAATTTGAAAATAAAAAATTCAAAATATTTTGTGAAGAGAATGGAATTTTCCATAATTTCTCTGCTCCTAGAACTCCTCAACAAAATGGAGTTCTAGAGAAAGAACAAGACGATTCAAGAAATGGCAAGGACTATGCAATGTGAAATGAATCTTCTTAAGTACTTCTAGGTAGAAGCAGTAAATACAACTTGTTATATTCAAAATAAAGTATTTTTGCGACCTATTTTAAATAAAACTCCATATGAATTGTGGAAGGGAAGAAAGCCAAATATTTCTTACTTTCATCCTTTTGGTTGCAAATGCACTATTTTGAATACAAAAGAAAGTTGGATAAATTTGATTCTAAGATCAATTCAGAATTTTTCTAGGTTATTCAATTACTTCTAAAGCTTATAGAGTTTATAATCTAATTTCTAAATCTATTGAAGAGTCTATGCATGTAAAATTTAATGATGATTCTCATCTAGATAAAAGAGATGATTATGATGATGAAACTCTATCTACTCCTTTAGTTAATAACCTAAACGATTCACCATCAGACTATCCACCTGATAAGGTAGAAAATATTTATGAAAATATTAGCTTAAGAAAAGACTAGAAATATAAATCTTCTTGCCCAGAAAACTTGATTATAGGAGAAACTTCAGAAGGAGTGAGAACTAGATCTAAATTTAGAAGGGAGGCAAATGTAGCGTTTGTTTCTAAATTAGAACCTAAGAAAATTGATGAACTCTTCCAGATGAAGCTTGGATTTTAGCTATGCAAGAGGAGTTAAATCAATTTACAAGGAATCAGGTTTGGTTTCTAGTTCCTAAACCATTTAATAAATCTATTATAGGAACCAAATGGGTATTCAAAAGTAAACTAGACGAATCAGGAAGTAAACTATAACAAAGCTAGATTAGTAGCTTAAGGCTATAATCAACAAGAAGGAATAGACTATAATGAAACATATGCTCCTGTAGCTAGACTAGAAACTATTAGGATTTTGCTTGCATATGATATTTTTCATAGTATAAAACTGTTTCAAATGGATGTGAAAAGTGCATTTTAATGGTTTTATAGATAAAGAAGATTATATGAAACAACCCCCAGGTTTTGAAGACATTAATAAACTAGATTATGTCTATAAACTTCGTAAAGCTTTGAATGGATTAAAACAAGCACCTCCTGCTTTATTAGAGGTCAAATAGATAAAACATTATTTAGGAAAAATATTTAAAGTGATTTTATCATTGTTTAAATATATGTAGACGGCATCATTTTTAGTGCAACTTCTGAAAAATTATGTTCAAATTTTGAAAATCTTATGAAAAGTGAATTTGAAATGAGTATAATGGGTGAATTAAAGTTCTTTCTTGGTTTGCAAATTAAACAAACTGAAGAAAAGATTTTTGTTCATCAATAAAAGTATATCAAAGAACTTTTAGTCAAATATAAAATGGAAAATGTTAAGCCAATGAAAACTCCTATGCATCCTTCAACCTTCTTATCTAAGGATGAAGTTGGTAAGAAGATTGATCAAACTTTTTTCAGAGGAATTATTGGTTCTTTGCTTTACTTAACTGCAAGCAGACCTGATATATTGTTTAGTATCTGTTTGTGTGCAAGATTTCAAGCATATCGTAGAGAATGTCATTATATTGTTGTCAAAAGAATATTGAGATACTTGGCATGTACTACTGATCTATGCTTAATGTATGAGAAAGGTAAAGATTTCAGGTTAATTGGCTAATGTGATGATGATTGTGTTGGAGAAAGGATTGATAGAAAGAGTACAAGTGGAGGCTATCACTTTCTTGGTCATAATCTAATTTCTTGGTCAAGCAAGAGGCAAAGTTCAATTGCTCTATTTACTGTAGAGGCTGAATATATGTCAGCTGTAAGCTGTTACTCATAATTGTTATGGATTAAATATCAGTTAGAGGATTATTCTATCTAAGAAGAACAGATTCCAATCTTCTGTGACAACACAAGTGCTATTAATCTCTCAAAGAATCCAATACAACACTCAAGGGAAAAGCATATTGAAGTTAGATATCATTTTATAAGAGACTATGATATAGAGGGATCATCAATCTACAATTTGTTGAGATGAATCAACAATAGGCAGATATCTTCACCAAACCCCTAAGTGAAGACAAATTCAAAGAATTCAAATGAAATCTGATATGGTAATGTTAAATGACCATTCGTCTAAAACTTCATGATACAAACGATTCATTCTGAAGAAGCTAAAAAGTCGTAAGTTTTCAGATTATATAGTAACAGTAATTTTCACTCGGTAGTTTCAACTTCATGATTACTGGAGGATCAGTTAAAAATGTTACAAATGGTAACTTTTCAAGAGAGTATATAAAAAGGAAATCGTCTTAGAATCTGCAACACCTTACACTCTAGAATTTTCTTGAAAAACTTCGAAACCGACTTGTTTAAAGTGCTCTTAACAATGATCAAATCCTCTGTTCTAAACTTCAAATCCTTCACATCTCATTTCATATCTTTCTTTCAATTTTATACTAACCTCGCTTATTTAAGTGAAATACATCTCTCTGTTTAGTGTTTATCTTTTACATATTAAAAATGCCAAAATCACTTGTCTATGGAATACTCATCGATTTTACTTCTTTGAAGAATGATCAGATGAATATTGAACTTGAAATTGAAGCAGTTGGTTGGAAGAATTTCTTCAACATCCGAGAGACGGTGTATTTGAATGAAGTATATGAGTTATGGAAGAATACAAAGGTGGTAGACAATACCTTGGTATCAATGGTAGATGGGTTGTCAATAATAATCACACAAGATTCTATTGTGAAGGTTATTGGGTGTCCAAATGAAGGAGCATAATTGTTCAACAATACAGATTGGATTGCTCAAAGTCATATAGACAAAGCCAACATCATTCAACAACTATATGGATCTAGTAATCCAGAAGTCAAGAAGTCTTCGACCCTCATTCCCAAGGCTAGGGTTCTTCATTCAGTTCTTCTCTATTGTATCATACCAAGAGCAGGATCAAAAGACTTAGTGACAATGAATGATGAACATTGTCTATTTCATCTACTCACTCACCAAACTATTAATCTTTCGTTCCTGATTCTGAAGTATATGATAAAGGCTAGGGAGGATTATCATTTAAAGAGTAGTTCTTTACCTTATAGTATGTTGTTAACAAGATTCTTCAAAGAATCTAGAATCCTACTTGATAGAGGAAAAATGTTAAGATTGTTATTAATGCCTCTAATATTCATAAAATGGGGATCAAGACTGAAGCCGAAGCCGAAGCGGATGTAGATTTTACTCAGAAAGCACAATCTAAGGGGGAGCTTTCAGGAAGACGAAGCAAGAAAGAAAATGTTCCGTCAGAAATATAAGCAAAAGCTCTATCATCTGGAAGAATATCAACAGAGAAAGAGGTTGAACAATCATATGATGCGTAGATACAAGCCAAGACATTTCCAAAAAGGAAGGAAAGAAAGGCGTAACAACCAACTCACCAAGTGTAGCACAACAACCAACTCACCAAGTGTCTTTAAAGAGGAAGGATGAGAAGCTCCAATTAGAAAGGCCCAAGAAATCAAGAAGGTCACCAAGATTAATGACCTTATGACAACAAGAACAAAAGAAGCAGAAAGTTTTGATTCTTAGTGGAGATTCTGAAAGTAAAAAGGAGCAAAAGTAACAATAGCAGCCTACCAAATCAATTGTCTCTATCCCTCAGACTCAATTAGCACAACCATCTGGGGAGACAGAGATAAAAAGGAATTTAGTATTTGAGAAGAAGAAGCCTCAGCAACAACTTTCTTTCAAATTAGTAGAAGAACAAAAGAAGAGGATACTTGTCCAGAAGAAGGTTTCATCATCTGATGTTCCACAAAAGACACAGACTGCTAAGCAACAGCTAGTACCTTACAACTCTCCTCATCCGATAAAGAAAGAAGATTTGAAGATGAAGGTCATAGAAGAATCAACACATGATCGTAACAGAGGTTCAATTATCATCAGAGAACTTTCTAAATAGAAAGTGAAGGTTCAAGTTGAATTTATAATAGTAAATGATCAGATGATACATCTTCTAAGTCCTGAAGAACGAAGACTATATAGTATTTTGCGAGATGAAAAGACAGAATTATACCTATTGAAGATTACTAAAGATACTTATACAATCTATCTAATAACAAGCAGAACGATAATTAAGATTATTCCAAATGTACAACCTAGACACTCAGCACCAGTCATAAGCAAAAAAAGAAAAAAAGAAAGAAGAAGAAGTTTCCTGAAGGACACAAAGATGATCTCACAAAAGAAGAGATTCAAGTGGCAATGAAAAACATAGACGATATTTGTCCTACAGCTCAACTTGTAGGTGTCTAAGTATCACATCATATGTCAAAGGAATCAGGAAGTAATTTTGGAGCATCTACCAAAGACAAAAGTTTCAAGGTATTTGGCAAAATATCAAAAGGAAGGTACAAAAGTATCACAATTGAAGGTATCGATTAGAAACCTTTATGCATTTAATCATTCATTTCAAACCCTTAGGTTTCATTTCTTCAGTTAAAACTATTTTATACCTTCTAGGGCAACCGATTTACAAATTACCCAAACTTGATGATCTTGATATCCCTGAAGGAAAATAACCTTTCAAATTAACGTCAATTAAAATCATAGAATTAGACGATTGACCTAGAAAACAATCTGTTTTTGAACACACTCATCCACTTAGTGAAATACTATAAGATGCTACTGTTCATTTAGAGTTCTTGAAGAATTTCATTAAATGGAATGAAGCTAGTCACAAGCAAACAGAAGTTCAGGAAGCCTTGGCTAAAAAAATTGAAGAAATTAATACTAAGGTTGATGAACTAGGTAATGCAGTGGGTGATCTTCATAAGGAAATAACATTTCTACGTGTTTCTATAGAAGAAGACCTCAAGACGATCCGCACTAGTATTCAACAAATGTTTTCTAAAATTTTGAAGCGTCTAAAATGAACTATCTTTTTGATTAATAACAAATAGGGGGAGAATAGTAGAAAGAATTAGAAATTTTTTGTTTAGAATTGTATATCTTACTTGATTCTCATCTGAATATTATTCGTCTGACTATTATCTTTATTTGTTTTATCTTCTAATATTATGATTATTTGTTATCATCAAAAAGGGGGAGATTGTTAAGTCAAGAAGACTTCACTTCTTCTATTAATTTTGATGAAAGTCAAATAATAATAATCATAGGAGTGTGTGAACTGTTTTGATGAATTTGTTAAGTGTGCAAATAAATGTAAGTGGCATAAATCATCAAATCAAGATGATACTTAAGTAAAAGCTGAATAGGATGGATTGAAAGAAGTTCTTAGTCTAAAACACCAAACGAAGCATATGAGATACTAGACGAAGCATATGAATCTATGCAAGACAATGTAATTAAAGAATAGAACGTTAGTTAGATGGAGTTGGTTATAGGACTCAACTAATTATCGTTTTTAGAAAATTCGACAAGCAGAATTCTCAAGAAGACTATTGAAGATTTAGGTTATAAATATTAGTTATAGTCGTAAACAAAAAAAAGAGATACAGTAAAAAAAAAGAGAAAAGAATTCTGATTGTACAAAACATACTTAGAGAAATTCTGTGCTCAAGTGCTCACGTAGTGAAAAGAGATGTTTTGAAGAAAGAGAGCAAATACATCTGTAACATGAAGCTCAAACAATATCTTTTCGAGTGAAAAGAAAGGCTAGAGCCTAAAGAGGCTAAGGAAGCAGATAAAGAATACTTTGTGAAAGAGACCTGAAAGGGCCCTACAAGTGTAGAAATAATACTTGTAACGTTGAAGGATATAGTGAAATCTCAGACGAACTCTGAAGACTGGAAGTAGCTTAAGGTTAAGGGTGAACTAAGATAAATCGCAGTGCCATATTCTCTAACTCTTATCTCTTTAATTTTCTTGTTGTTAGAATAATAGATACTAATTTTTACTATTGCATTACTCACCAAATTAAGTGAATTTTTTTTGTAATCATCTGAATTTGTAAAGAAAATCAAGAATATTTTAAAGATTAATATCTTAAATGATTTAACACAATTCAACCCCCCTTCTTGTGTATTTTACATATTATACGTGAGTTTTATATTAAAAAGTGATTTACTTCAGTATTGTCCTGAATAATAAGATGTACAGATTCCCAAATTAGAGGAAGATCTATCAAATATTATATAATCCAACCTTGCAAAATATAAACAAAAGAAGATAAAAAGATAAAAGAAAATAAATAAAACTCATGGGAATAAAAATAACATAACATAAAATAACATTGCACTGATCTTTAGACAAAATAAAATAATAAGGAAAAGAAGAAAACACACCAATAATAAAAGAAAGAAAAAGCCAAAATAAAGCATATATTAGTCCCTTAGTGAGTCTGAGATATCTGTCGTCAGAGGATCTTCAGGTCATGGAGCCTTATATTATTGCAAAGCTGAAGACAATGTAGTCACTCTAAATGATGGAGGTGGATGAATATCCCAAGATGTCTTGCCATCTACACCAATACCTCCTCAATCCATCTATCATGGGCTTTTCTCCTCTTTATTTGGTCTGTCACTGACCTATCATGAGAGGTTTAGGAATGGGAGAATTAAGGATTTTGGGAAATTAGGGATAATTAAATTAATTTTAGGTTGTAGTTGCTTTTCTTTAGTAAGTTATATTGCATTTTATGTACACAAATTAAGCCAGATATTAGGGAATTTGATTAATAACCTTAGGGTCAAAAATATTTGTTAATTTGATTAATGTATACAGATTTTTGGACCCTATGTCAAACAAATTATCTATATGGCATTGGGGTCCTATAAAGAAAATCAAAATTTTCAAGTAAGAAATATTTGATGTATTTGTGTTAATTTAAAGGTCTTTTTGAATGTTTATCAAACGTTTAGGTTGTTTATAAATGTTTAGAAACATTAGGGTTCTAATTAAATTTTATACAAAACCTTTGAATCTTTTCTGTTTCGTTTACCACCATTGTTAGCCCCTGAATATTTTTTTTATTTAAGCATGATTAGATGGAATTAAGGTCTTGATGAGTTAAGTTAAGTTAGCATTAATTAGGTTAGGTGACATGAGTTAGCATGGATTAAAGAGAATTAAAGAGTTAAGTGGTCAAGGCCTAAGGTATAATGGGCCTTTAGGCCCAAGAGAGGACATTAGACTAAAAACATGGACAAGGGTGACCTAATGGGCTTAAGGAAATGAA
>JANKYE010606106.1:0-11225 GCA_032467995.1 Erythroxylum dillonii | reverse complement strand
AAAGTAAAACCAATGTCAACTCCGATGCATCCTTCAAACCTTTTGTCTAAGGACGAAACTGGCAAGAAGGTTGATCAAACCCTATATAGAGGGATTATTGGTTCTTTACTTTACCTTACAGCAAGCAAACCTGACATTCTGTTTAGTGTTTGCTTGTGTGTAAGATTTTAGGCAGATCCTAGAGAGTCTCATTACATTGCTGTTTAAAGAATTTTGAGATATCTATTAAGAACTACTGATCTTTTCTTAATGTATGAGAAAGGTAAAGATTTCAGGTTAATTGGCTATTGTGATGCAGATTATGTCAGAGATAGGATTGATAGAAAAAGTACGAGTAGAGGATGTCACTTTCTTGGCCACAACCTAGTTTGCTGGTTAAGTAAGATTCAAAGCTCAATTGCGCTATCAACTACAGAAGCCGAGTATATGTTAGCCGCAAGTTGCTGTTCACAGACGTTGTGGATTAAGTACCAACTAGAAGATTATTCAGTACAAGAAGATGAAATCCCAATTTACTATGACAACATAAGTGCCAACAACCTGTCGAAAAACCGTATACAACACTCGAGAGTTAAACATATCGAAGTTAGACATCATTTTCTATGAGACTACGTTCAGAGGAAGATCGTAAGTCTTCAGTTTGTTGAGACGAACTATCAATGGGCAGACATCTTCACTAAGCCACTGAGTGAAGAAAGATTCAAAGAATTCAGACGAAACCTCAAACATGGTTATGCTGAGTGATCAATCGTCTGACACGTCATGACCCAAATGGTTCTCTTATTCAAGAAGATAAAAAGTCGAAAGAGTTAACGGTAACAGTAACAGTAACAGTAGTTACAGCTGGTAACTTCTGTCATAAGAAAGTTTTGGAGGGAAAGTTTCTCAAAGCCTTGAGAATGCCACCTACTCTAGAACACTCTTGACATACCCTGACATCGACTTTTAAAGAGCTCTCAACAAAAACTCTTCATTTCTCTATTTGGATATCAAACTCTCCTTTGCTCTCAGAAACCAACTTCACTTCTTTGAGAAATACATTTGTGCATTCAGTTCATTGTTAACTTCAGAAAAAAAAAATGGAGCAATCAATGACCAGTGGAAGACTTGTTGATTTTGAGTCCTTGAAGCAAGACCAGATGGATATTGAACCAGAGATTGTGGCAACCGAATAGAGAAACTTCTTTCGAGTTTGTGAGGCAGTCTACATGAATAAAGTATATGACTTCTGGAAGAATATGGAAGTAGTAGAAGATACTCTTGTATCAATGGTGGATAGATTGTCAATTATAGTGACACTGAAGGTAATCGAGAAGGTCACTGAGTATCCATGTGATGGAGAGAAGCTCACGAATAAAGCTAGATGGATGACGCAAGCTAGCGTGAAGGAGATTCAGATTAATCGACAACCATATGGAAGCAATAATCCAAAGGAGAAGAAGGCCTCAAGTCTTGTGCCAAAGGCTAGGGTTTTATACTCACTTCTTTTCCATTGTGTTCTACAAAGAACAGGATCGAGGAATCCAGTGATGACTTTAGATGAACAGTGCCTATTTTATATACTTAATTGCCAGCCTATAGACCTTCCATATCTTATCTTCCATTATATGTTAAAGTCGAAGAAAGAATCGAACGTCTTACCGTATGGGATGATGCTGATAAGAATATTCAAAGATTCTGAAGTCCTTCTAGAGAGAGGAAACAGGATGAAGCTGAATATCAAAAGTGTCATCAATTCTGCAACAATTGGTAAAATGGGTGAAGAATTTGGAAAAAGAAGAAATAGATTCTAAGACGATAGCAAGGATTGAGGGGGAGTGTGCTAAAAAGGGAACTCCCATAAGAAGATCAAAATCTCAATCCACTGAAAGAATGTACGCTGAAGGATTAAAGAAATCTTCAGATGATGTAAGGAAAAATAAGACGATTTCTTAAAAAAGAAGACAGTCAGGAGCGACAGCCAGAGACTCTTGTAACCTTGAAGAGAAAGGGGGAAACACTCCTTTCGGAGAGACCAAAGCAAGTAAAATGGTCGCTTAGAGTATGAACCCTGCGTCAACAAGAAGAAAAGAAAGGAAAAGAGATGAATCATGGTGAAGACTCAGAGAAGAAAGTACCTCAAGCAACCAAGTCTTTAATCTCAATTTTACAGGAAGATTCAGCAAAATTGGCTAAAGAGACTGAAATAAAGTGGAAGTTGGAGTTTGAGAAGAAGAAACCCCAACCTCAACAACAGACTCCTAGACTGGTTGGAGAAAATAAGAAGCACAAAACCAGTGAGAAGAAGAGCACTCCTACTGTTGTTCAGAAGAAGAAGTCAGTTGAACACAGTCCTTAATACCTCTTAACCTTTCAAAAAAGAGGATTTGAAAATAAAGATTATTGAAGAAGTTCAAACTGTCAGGAGTAACAACTTTATAATTATTAGAGAAATCCCAAAAAGGTCAATCAAGGTACAATTTCAACCAATCTTGGTAAATAGTGGTGCAATGCATCTGTTGAATAATGAAGAGATAGGAATGTATAGTGTTATGAGGGATGAGAGAACCAAACCATACCCTACACGGATCACAAGACAGAAGTACACTATCTTACTAGTTAAAAAAAGAACTGTAATCAAGATTGTACCTGACATTCAACCAAGACCTTACATTGTTCGCAATGAGGAAAAGGGGAAGAAGAAAATGTACCCTGAAGGGATAACAAGTGATCTGACAGAAGAACAGATTGAAGCTGAAGTGAGAAACATTAATGAGGCATGCTATGCAGCTCAGCATAAAGGAACCTATGTTCCCACTACATTTCGAAGGCCTCAGGAAGCAATTGTGGTCGACGAACTATTGAAGAATCTTCTCAGGTAGTTGGAAGACTCACAAAAGGGCAGTACAAATCTATTAGAATTGGAGATTTCAGCTACAATATAGAGACTCTTGTGCATCTAATTATGCACATTAAGCCCTTGAGTATTGTGTCTTCAATTGGAGATGTCTTACACCTATTTGGAAGAAAAGTCCTACGACTACCCAGCCCTGATGATCCTAATCTCCTGGAACCGAACCTATCTGTCCAACCTCTTACCTTTACAATTACTAGACCAGATGTCATATCTTCAAATGCATATACTACTACAATCGGTCTTGAAGTAGTACATCAGAAGCATGATGAAGACATTGAAGATAAAGTTGATGATCTGCGTGCTTTTGTGGGTGACTTGCATATGGAAGTAGAGTACATTCGACAAGACCTTAAGTCACTCCGTACTGAAATGAGAGAAATGTTTTCGGAAGTTATGAAACATCTGAAGTCATGATCTTTTTGATTAATAACAAATAGGGGAGAAAGGAGAAAAGGAGAAAGAACTGACAAAGATAGGGGGAGAAAAGAAAGGGAATAGAAGAACAGAAGAAGAAGATAGTGCTTACAATTTTTCAAGTGTATAGTGTATACTGTCTTATTAATATTACTTTCTTTCTAACAACCTTGATTATTTGTTATCATAAAAAAGGGGGAGATTGTTAAGTCAAAATGACTTTACGATTAATAATTTTGATGAAGACCAAATAATAATGATAGAAAAGTAAGACAAAAGCGAAGAAGCAGAATAAGATGGAAGCGGATAAGCAAAATAAGATGAAGAGCGGAAAGCAAAAATGAGACGATAGAAATGAGACAAAAACGGAAAGTAAAAATGAGACAAAAGCGGAAAGCAAAAATAAGACAAAAGAAACTAAGACGAAGACTCGATACCACATCGGATGATTAATCAGTTTGAGTTAGTTACAGAACTCAACTGAATAACTGTTTCTTCAAAGATCAAGAAACAAGAAGAAAGAAGCAGTTATCAAGAAGCGGTTGAAGACAAAGGCTATAAATACAAGTCGGAGTCGAAGACAGTAAAAGTTAGTAAATTTTAAAAGAGCTATAGATTATAAAGCTAGAAACATTATTGTGCTAAACTCTAGAGCTACTATTGTCTGTAACAAAACTCGAAACATCTTTTAGTAGAAAGAAGGAAAACTTATAGCTTGAAGAGGCTAAGTGAGAAAAGAATACTTACTGTAAGAGACCTGAAGAGGCTCATTGAAAAGAATACTTGTAGTTTTTAGAAGTATAGTGAAATCTCAATAAGGATTCTGAGGATTGGACGTAACCAACGATTTGGGATGAGCCAGTATAAATCTACTGTGTCAATTCTTACTCTCAACAATCAAATTTTAATTTCTTATTGTTTTATACAAGTACTTTGAAGCAAATTGCAATACTTCATAATATTGTTATTCAATAGTTATGAAAAAAGCAAGTTTTCAAAAGAAGTTTTGAAAAAGGGATTGTACCCAAGAAAACGAATACATAATTCAATCCCCCCCCCTTCTTGTGCGTTTTGTATATCGAATATAAAGCCTATACTAACATGTGATTTACTTCAACAGTAACCTTTTAAGTCAGTATTTTGAATTGTTCTGCACGCACGTTGGGGGATGTATATAACCTCATGTTTGGTTATTTTACCTACAAGTGTTGACCTTACATAAGATTTTGAGATGTGCATAAAGGCATTGGATAGAGGAAAGTTATTGCTTGAATGATCTATTCGTCCACAAGTGGCAGTGTCATGAGAGTTTATGGTTTGTACTCTAATCACTTTAAGTATCGTTGTTGTCCTACATTTGTGCTAATTTAAACATTGTTATTATGCAGTCATGTTTTTGGTCAATGATATTAGTATCACCATTGAAACCCTGATCGGTTTCAATACAAAGAAGTAGACAGAGGACGTATTGAATGCTATGTAGATAGCTAAAATTGATATGGCCATACAGTTAAATAGGCCATCTCCACCTACATCTATGAGCTCGAGAGATTATAAACCAGTTTATATAGCTTAAGATCGGTATAACAGATTATGTCTTATGACCATTAAGAGATCCATACCTGACCATCTGTTGAGTGGACTTTTAGACTTAGGCATAGCAAAGGAGTTTCTTGTTAATGTCTCCCAGATGTACACAGTCTCACCTAACGTTGAGATAAGTGCATCAATGAAAGAAATATTCTTTATGAGGTATATGGGAGAAGGGGGAGTAATGGAGTACATATCAAGAATCTTCCATCTTCACAGTAGATTAAAGATGCTAAACATTCCTCTTCTTGATATCTTTATAATTCACCAGACTCTGAACATACTCACTCTAGAGTTTATTAATCTAGTGATGACATATTACTCGCTGGATGAGGAATGGGAGTTTAATGCTTTAATTGCCCATTGCATTGTTGAGGTGGAGAAACTCGAGCTTACTACTCCTACAACCCTCGAAGCAACTAAAGGTGAGACAAAGATGAAGCCCGCTAAGTTCAAAGGTAGAAAGACTAAATCTTCTTCACATACTGACGTTTGTCAATCCAATGCTGGTAAAGGTCTGTATGACATAAAGAAGGTAGCAGTATGAGGCCTAGAAAGAAAGACTATGACCATCAGGTAACTCCTTGGCTTATCAATTTATGAATCCAATTTGCAATAGTCGCATTAAGTCCTTAGTGGCTAGATAGTGGAGTATCTAATCAAGATGCTTCCATAATGTAGTGGTTCATATCCAGGATAGAGCCAAATAAAGGAAAGGAGAAACTGATGGTTCACAGTAATGAAGAAGCAAGGTTCATTTTTATTTTACACAACACATTTTATGTATGATCTTTATATCAATTTTGGACAAAGAAAGCTAATGTTTTGTATTAATGCTTCTGTTGTACAGTTGTTTAATGCAAAACATAATGGTATAACTTCCTTATCACATGGTTTATATAGAATGTGTCTTACCCTGAATTAGATATATGCTTCTTTGTATCTTGCTAAATAAGCCATGAAAAGAAAAACCCTAATGAATGAAAAGTCATACATGGTGTGATATAAAAGTTTAAGCCACATTTCCAAAGCTAGGGTTGAGAGAATGATTAAGGAAAACATTTCTCTATTTTAGATTATGATGATCTAGGAATATGTGCTGATTGATACAGGGGTAAGTTGACTAAAATAAGGATATAGATGTCAAATTATGTTTCTGGCTTGTTGGGTTTGATAAATACGGATGTCGGTAGACCTTATACAGTTGCATTATGTAATTCCAAATATATTATGACATTTGTTGATGATTATTCCCATTACAGTAATGTGTTCTTGCTTAAAGATTAAAGGTTGAGAACCAATCAAAATCCATCTAGAGTGTCAGATCTAACCATGGAGGAGAATATCATGGCAAACATGGTTTTCGAGGATGTAAAAAGATTCGTTTGCTAGATATATGAACTCGGTTGGAATAGTGATTAAGTTCACTATGCTAAGTAGTCCTGAGCAAATTGGTGTGTTACCAAAAGGCATAACTACACTGTAAAGGACTTGAAGAAGTCGATGCAAAATAGGATGAATCTACTTAGTTATCTAGAAGCATGGAAACCCAGCCTTGCACACATTCATGTATGAGGCTGCCCTACTGGGGTAATCTGATCCTTATAAAGAAAAATTGCATGCTCACTATGCTCATTCCTATATTTAGTCAGATATCCTGATCACTTTAAGCTATAGATTTTACTGTAAAGAATGAGGGACCATAATAGTGAAAAAATAAACAACAAAGTTTCTGGGATATGAGGTCTATTATAATGGTGGGCCCATTGACTCTTCGGATGATAGCAGGGTGGATATTACAATTATTATGTACTCACTACTCATACAGTTAGATCTGGTGGATTTAGGCCGTTATATTGTACCTGTATAGGAATAAGAACAAGAACAGGAACTCATACTTGTACATATAGAGGTTTCTAAGGGTACAAAATCTAATAAAGTTATGTAGATCTGCCAGAGTGAGACGACCTACTATCCTATTTGATAACATAGTCTATTAGGTAAGCAAGATTATGATATTAGATATGTTGCGAATCTAGTTACTTTTACAGAAGTTGTTTCTAGACCCAATGCGAATTTTTGGTGAGATGCAATGACTAATGAGATGCAAACCATGAAGCATAGTAAGGTTTGGGAGCTAGTTGATTTACAACGGAACTACAAACCTGCCAGTTGTAAATAAGTTTAAGACCTAAAGGATTTTAGGATAAAGTTCAGCAATTTATGGGCTCGCTTAGTTACCTGATGGTTTACTCAAGGAAAAAGCTTGACTTTAATGTTACCTTTTCTTTCGTATTCTTGTAGGATACATTTTGAGAAATTATGACAATTGTAGCTTATGATGATATAGAGTTGCATCAGATGGCTATCAAAATCACTTTCCTGAATAAAGACCTCTATGAAGAGGCCTATATGGTACAACCTCAAGGATTTCAAGATCCAAACAGAACTGGCATGGTTTGTATGTTAAGCAGATCAATATATGATTTACATTAAACCTCCCGAAAGTGATACCTTATAGTTGGTGAGGTTATGACCTACTTCATACAAAATAAAGTTAAAAAGATGTTGGTATTATAAGGTTAGGGAGAGCAAAGCTATCTTCCTATTAATGCACATATGGATGATATATTGCTCACATCAAATTACTTGACCATATTGTATGAGATTAAATAACTTTTGGTCAAGAACTTTGACATAAAGGATCTTAGCGTAGCATCTTTTGTCCTAGGTATTCAGATTCACTGGAACATATCTCAACACTCATCAGATCTTTTATAGAATGCATACATTGAGTATGTATTACAAAGGTTTAATATGGTTAACTATAAACCTCTCGTTCGCATATCTCTCATAGTGAGAGATTACTGGACCCCGCTTTCAAGCCCAGCATTTGGAGACATTTAACAAAAACAATACTTGTCCTTGGCCCTATCGAACTTGTTTAGAGAAAAAAGGCATAACTTTCTCTGTAGACGTCGGATTAAACAATTCTTTAGACTGTTCGAAAGAAGACTTCAATACCTACAACTTTCATAAAGACCTTAAAGATGGATTCTTTCATCTAGAGGGTCAAAATTTTGACCAGACGATTCAAGATGAATAGTGTACAGAAAAAGCAGAGGGTCAACTGTAGAGGAAACAGAAAGCAGACGAATGCGAAAAAGCAGGCGAATGCAAAAAAGCAAACGAATGCGTAAAAGCAAATGAATGCGGAGCAGACCAATATGGAAAAGCAGACGAATGCGAAAAAGCAGGTGAATATGGATAAGACGATTGTGGAAAAGCAGACGAATGCGGATCAGACGAATGCGAAAAAGCAGACGAGTTCAGAAAAGTAGACGAATGTGGAGTTGACGAATGCCAAAAGCAGACGAATGCCAAAAAGCAGAAGAATGCCAAAAAACAGATGAATGGGAAAAGTAGTCGAATAGAGTCAACTTAAGACAATGCAAAGTCTTAACATAAAATGACATCATTACAGACGATATGACGTCATCACAGATGAAGCGTCTTTACAAACGAATCATCCTTACGAACGATACATATTCATAGGCGATATGATGTCATCACAGACGAAGCATCTTTACAGATGATATGACTTTACAGAAGAATCATCCTTACAGACGATACATCTTCACAGACGATATTATGTCATCATAGACAAAGCATCTTTATAGACTATACATCTCCCTTTATAAAGGCCATAACTTTTGACTCCTATGCCCAAATATTTCATACTATATACCGATGGAAAGTTAGAAAGATAAGCTACAACTTTTCAAAAGGCAACTTTGACTAATTTAGTCTAAATTAGTCCAGTTTTTCTCCTGAATTCAGCACACAATTTCTACACCTAGGAGCGACTTGGATTTTCGAAATGTGGAACTACCAAAGAAACATACACATACACAAGGGAAACTTTTCAGTTCTAAACTCATTTGCCAAAACCACAGAAACTTATACTTGACTTTAATTTACATAATAACGTTATAAACAAGGACTTAACTCAAATTACAACATATACAAAGTGCTCAATGTTTACATGCTTATGCAGCTATCCAAAAGTGATCAAACTAACTTAGTTATAAAAGTTCCTAATATCGTAGAGTTTCTGATGCCTTGCAAGGATTGCTACTCTTCTCGTTCTGTACCTGAGGAGGAAATAGTGGAGTGAGCTACACAGCTCAGTGACTAGCATATTTATAGTCATTGGCAATTGACCATAAATTCAAGCATATGTATATATATACACTTATATTCAATAATTCAAGCATTCTTAAATTTAGTTTAACACTCATAACACATAACACTCAAATGCAACATACATAACAAGTTAAAGATGCAGTGCACAGCAAATGGCCCGAGGGTTCCATGAGAACAGAATGGAGAAACCCAAGTTTGCCCTATGAACAAAATGAGTCCAATTTTGGAGCTCATATACCACAAGCAGGCAGTCGGGAGAAGGCTCTTGTCAACGTGCACGTGACAAACAATATGGTTCCACTCTTGCCCAACAAAATCACATTTATTTTCTCATATGCTTATACTTTATGCTTTGTCTTCTTTTCATTTAATACAAAAGTCATGACCTCATTTGAGGTATAACAAAATCATGTTTCATCATGCATTTTTAAACATTTACAAACAAGTCAATTTCAACATACACACATAAGCAAGAATTTGTCCAATTACACTATAACCATAAATATGTTACCCACCAATTAGCTTGCGAAAATCCAAGTCAAGCTTTTCTTTCCCCTTGTTCTTAGGTAGGATTCCCTTGGTTTCCTAAAACAACAAAGGTTTCATTTAAAACAACATTCCAATGAAATTCATAAACTTTAGAAAATCACAAAATTTTAACAAACATAAATTTAACTCAAATTTAACCTACCCATATCCCATCTAGGTTAGAAAACCTAGGACCTAGTTTAGAAACCCTGGAATCGGTTGGGTTCTCTCAATCATCTTCTTCTTCCAACTATTCTCAACACAAAACCCATTTCTTTAATAAAGCGAGAAGAATAGGTGATGAACTTACTCTAAAAGCTTGATTTCTTCTTCTTCTCACAATTTTTTCCTTCTTTCCTTCTTCTTTTCATGTTTTTTTCTTTCCTCTCTTAGCTTCCACGAAACTCTCTTCCCTTCTAATTCAAGATAACTTATATGGGCTTTCTTCCTATTTTAACCTCCATTAGTAATTATCTTCTAAGTTTGCCCCTTCTTTCATTTATTATAAGTCTACTAACTCTCTTAACCCATTAAACACCATATTAATTCCAACTTAATTATAACACTTCATCCTAACTTCTAATTTCTAATTTTCTATTCATACTTGCTAATTTGATGACTCAACTTTAAAAACAATGAAACAAATAAATCACTAATAAATAAAAAAAATTTGGGATCCAACAGAGATAATCTTTGGCACAGTATCCAAAGAATAAAGAAAAGAGAGAGATTATAAGGAATGTTCTTGAATTGGTACAGTTGATAGCTTGATGTATGCTAGGGTAAGTACTAGGTGGGACAAATTTACTGTTAGACTTTTGGTCAATATCTGGTTAACCCAGGTATAGACCATTGAAATGCAGTCAAGTGAGTGTTGAGACACTTAAAGGGAATCAAGGATTATATGTTGAAATTTAGAAAAGTCAATATTCTAAACCTCGTAGGAAATTTAGATTTAAATTTAAGTTACATGTTCGGATGATCGAAAGTCCACTTAAGGTTACATTTTTTATTTGCAGATGGTACAATGTCGTGGAAGAGTGTCAAGTAAACATGAGTGACTTCCTCAACCATGCATGCATAGTACATGCTATGGGGTTCCTTCATAAACTGTTTAGCTCAAAAACTTCATTTATGGGTTGTTTGTGGTTGATTCAATGGCAAGACCCATTCGATTGTATTGTGATAATCTTGTTGCTTTGTTGTTTAATAACAACAAAGAATATCACAGGGTCTTAGCATTTGAAGGTCAATTATTTGACCATAACGGAGTTGATATAAAAAGGTGACATTAATGTTAGGAGCAATTAAGGACTGAGGAACTATAAGCTGATCCTTTAACTAAAGGACTTCACCCACTTGTGTTTGAAAGACAAGTATACATTATAGGTGTTTTGAAGTCCTTAGACACTATTAGTTAGAGGATCGTTATGTTTTCCCCATGTACATTTGTACATTAATACATTTGATTTATTATGACGGTATGATGGTTCATCATGAACATCGTTTATGGTTCAATGGTGAGAGGCGTCCACTTAAAGTGGAACAAAACCTTGAGGTCTTGGGTTCGAGTGGTGACTCATCCAAGTTT